>PVIY010025739.1:0-36300 GCA_004026745.1 Myrmecophaga tridactyla | reverse complement strand
GATGATTGTATAATGATATAGCTTTCACAATGTGACTGTGTGATTGTGAAAACCTTGTGTCTGATGCTCCTTTTATCTACCTTGTCAACAGATGAGAGGAACATATGGAATAAAAATAAATAATAGGGGGAACAAATGTTAAAATAGATTTAGTTTGAAATGCTAGTGATCAATGAAAGGCATCAGTAAGGGGTATGGCCTGTAAAATTTTTTTTTTTCTGTTTGTTATATTTTTCTGTTGTCTTTTTATTTCTTTTTCTGAATTGATGCTAATGTTCTGGGAAATGATGATGATGATGAATATGCAACTATGCAATGATATTGTGAATTGCTGAGTGTATGTGTTGGGAATGTTTGTGTTTCTTGTAATTTTTTTTAATTAATAAAAAATTTAAAAAAAAAAAAAAAAGCTATAGGCTGAGCCCCCAGTCTTGGGGTTTGTTCATATGAAACTTAACCCCACAATAGATAGGTCAAGCCTACTTAAAATTTAGGCCTAAGAGTCACCCCCAAGAGAGCCTCTTTTGTTGCTCAGATGTGGCCTCTCTCTCCAGCCAACACAACAAGCAAACTCAACACCCTCCCCGTCTACATGAGACATGACTCCCAGGGGTGTGGACCTTCCTGGCAACGTGGGACAGAAATCCTAGAATGAGCCGAGAGTCGGCATCAATAGGGATTGAGAAAAACCCTAGAATGAGCGGAGACTCAGCATCAAGGGATTGAGAAAACCTTCTCAACCAAAAGGGGGAGCAGTGAAATGAGAAAATAAAGTGTCAATGGCTGAGAGATTCCAAATAGAGTCAAGAGGTTATCCTGGAGGTTATTCTTATGCATTAAGTAGATACCACCTTGTTATTCAAGATGTAATGGAGAGGCTGGAGGGAACTGCCTGAAAATGTAGAGCTGTGTTCCAGTAGCCATGTTTCTTGAGGATGATTGAATAATGATATAGCTTTCACGATGTGACTGTGTGATTGTGAGAACTTTGCGTCTGATGCTCCTTTTATCTACCTTGTCAACAAACGAGTAGAACATATGGAATAAAAATAAATAATAGGGGGAACAAATGTTAAAATAAATTTAGTTTGAAATGCTAGTGATCAATGAAAGTGAGGGGTAAGGGGTATGGTATGTATAATCTTTTTTTTTTTTCTGTTTTCATTCTATTTCTTTTTCTATTGTCTTTTTTTTCTGAATTGATGCAAATGTTCTAAGAAATGATGAATATGCAACTATGTGATGATATTGTGAATTACTGATTATATATGTAGAATGGAATGATCATATGTCAATGCTTCTGTTTGTTTGTTGGTAAGTTTTTTTAATTAATAAATAAATAAATTTTTTTTAAAAAGATGTCAATTCGACCCAAAATGATTTACAGATCCAACACAATCCCAATCAAAATTCCAACAACCTACTTTACAGAAATGGAAAAGCTAATCATCAAATTTATTTGGAAGGGTAAAGAGTCCAGACTAGTCAAAAACATCTTGAAAAAGAAACATAGGGTTGGAGGACTCATACTTTCTGACTTTAAGCCTATTACAAAGCTACAATGTTCAAAACAGCAAGGTATTATCTCAAGGATAGATAGACATCAATGGAATCAAATTAAGAGTTCAGAAATAGATCCTTACATATATTGTCAAATGATTTTTGACAAGGCTGCCTAGTCCACTCAATTGGGAAGGAATAATCTCTTCAACAAATGGTATGGGGAGAATTGGACATCCATATGCAAAAGCATAAAAGAGGACACCCAAATCGCGAATCTCAAAAAAAAAAAAAAAAAAGAGGACACCCATCTCACATCATATATAAAAATTAATTCAAAATGTATCAAAGCCCTAAATATAAGAAAGAAAATTATAAAACTCCTACAAGAAAATGTAGGGAAGCATCTTCAAGACGTCATGTTAGGCAGTGGTTTCTTAAACTTTATATGCAAAGCACAGCAATGAAAGAAAAAAAAGATAAATGAAACCTCCTTAAAATCAAAAACATTTTGCATGAAAAGACTGTCAAGAAAATGAAAACACAACCTACCCAATAGGATAAAATATTCGTAAGCCACATATCTGATTAAGATTTAATATCCAGAATATATAAAGAAATCCTGCCACTCAACAATAAAAAGGCAAAGAACTCAATTTTAAAATGGTCAAAAGACTTGAACAGACATCTCTCCAAAGAGGATTGTGGTGGTTTAGAAGCTGTTATGTACCTCAGAAAAGGCCATGTTCTTTTCATCTATTCTGTGGGCACAAACCTACTGTAGGTGGAATCTTTTGATTAAGTTATCTCATGAGGAGCTGCCCCAAGGTGAGTCTTAATCCTTTTACTGGCGTATTTTAAGAGAGATGAATTCAAACAAAGCTGCGGAGAATTAGTGAGGAAGCCAGAAGCTGAAAGCAACAAAACCTGGGATAGAAGGACCAGCAAATGCTGGACAGAGGTGTCCCAGATGCCAGCAGCCTCTCTTCAGAGAAGGTATCATCCTGTTAATGCTTTAATTTGGACATTTTGACAAGCCTAGAACTGTAAATTTGTAAGCTAATATATCCCCATTGTAAAAGTCAACCCAATTCTAGTATATTGCATTCCAGCTGCTTTAGCAAACCAAAATAAGAATATACAAATGGCTAAAAAGCACATAAAAAGTGCTTACTGTCGCCAGCTATTATGGAAATGTGAATCAAAACCACAATGAGATACCACTTCACACCCAGAAGCATGGCTATAATTTGAAAATAAATTGGATGCTAGTGCATTGTTGGTGGGTATGTAAAATGGGGCAGCTACTATAAAAAAGCAATATGGCAGTTTCTCAAAAAAAATAAAGACCTATCATGTGATCCAGCAATTCCACATACCCTATGAGTGAAAACAGAATCTCAAACAGATACTTGTACACCAATATTTATAGCATCATTTTCCACAATAGCCAAAACCAAGTGTCCATCAACAAACAAATGGATTTTAAAATGTGGTAAATACACATATTAAATATATTCAGTTATAAGAAATAATGAAGTTATGAGGTATGCTGCAACAGGGAAGAAACTTGAAACATTAGACTCAGTGAAATAAAGCATATAAGGACAAAAATTGTGATACCATTTATAAAGGTAACTAGAAGTTACAAATTTGCCAAGGGAGAAAGCAGATTAGAGGTTAGTGGGAGGGGTGGGGGGAACGAGAAGTGTTTGTAAAAATAAAAAAAAATAAAAGAAAAAGGAAAAGAAATAAAAAGAACTCTACCAGGTACCCTTAATCATTGCTAATACAAGGAACAGACTAAGGGGCCCTAGATTTTCCAGTAGAAACTGATGGTTTTACTACAAGCAGATATGTCATCTGTTGGCAGAATTTCCAGAACACTTTTGGGCCAGAATTCAGAATAACAGACTTCTAAAAAACACATAACAAGCAGAACAACAATCACCTGGAATTTTAAAAAAGTAATGGGAGGAATTTAATTTTTGTTTATAAACTACATTCTAATGAGCACATATGAAAAACATCATCTTGATCTATCACTCACCTTCATTTATAAATAAAACAAAAACACGGCAATATTCTCTAACCACAATTTAGTAGCTTCCTTCTTCATTAAGCATCCATCTGGTTGTTGTAATTTTTAAATAGATTCCAGAGTTCTGAAAAAGCTGATTCTGACAGTTCTTACCAGCTTAAGCAAAAAATTGCTTAAGTCGAGGGACAATTTTGGAGTTCCCCACTGTTCTTGTTTGCTAGCTGCCGGAATGCAATATAACAGAAACGGAATGGCTTTTAAAAGGGGAATTTAATAAATTGTTAGTTTACAGTTCTAAGGCCTAGAAAATGCCCCAATTAAAACAAGTCTATAGAAATGTCCAATCAAAGGCATCTGGGGAAAGATACCTTGGTTCAAGAAGGCCAATGAAGTTCAGGGTTTCTCTCTCAAATGAGAAGGCACATGGCGAACATGGTCAGGGTTTCTCTCTCATCTGGAAGGGCACATGGCCGACACGGTGTCATCTGCTAGCTTTCTCTCCTGGCTTCCGGTTTCATGAAGCTCCCAGGGAGGCGTTTTCCTTCTTCATCTCCAAAGGTCACTGGCTGATGGACTCTCTGCTTCATGGTGCTGCAGCATTCTCTGCTCTCTCTGAATCTCTCATTCTCCAAAATATTTCCTTTTATAGGACTCCAATAAACCAATCATGACCCACTCAGATGGGTGGAGACATGTCATCCCTTAATCCAGTTTAACAACCATTCTTGACTAAATCACATCAACCAGGGAGATGATCTCATTACAGTTTCAAACATACAGTATTGAATAGGGATTATTCTACCTTTATGAAATGGGATTTTGATTAAAACATGGCTTTTCTTAGGGGGCATATATCCTTTCAAAACAGCACACCCACTTTACCATTTTCAGTGATGTCTTAGGTGGCACATGATTTTCTTTTGTAACTTAAAACATACACTGGAAAGAAAGAAGCTTTAAAAAAAAATCTAAGTACTACATAGCACAAGACACAGCTAAGACAGGGTAAGTTACAAAAGGGTTAAGCAAACACATCATAAGAATAGAGAGTTTAGAGCCAGGCACTTTATGGTATTTGAATGACAGAGGAGGCATTTTGAAAGCAGTGGTACTTGGAGAAACAGCTATTCACATGCAGAAATAAATAAAAGATCCCAAGATCACACATGATAAACAAGTTTTAATTGGATCTGACATCTAAATGTTAAAAACAATTTCTTTTGGGCAGGCCACGGTGGCTCAGGGGCAAGAACGCTTGCCTGCCATGCCAGAGGACTCGGGTTCAATTCCCAGCGCCTGCCCATCTAAAAAAAAAAAAAAAAAACAATTTCTTTTAATTTTTGGAAGTATGTATGGGACAATATCTTTGATAGAAACTATTATGAAAGTTTGATAACATTAAAATTAAAAACCCTTTTTCAAGAGGACACCATACTCAAAATACAAACCACAGAATGCAAGATAACTGAAACACATAACTGATCATTAGTTGGCATCCAAAATATGTAGTATCTACAAATCAGTAAGGAAAAAACAAAATACCATAGGAAAATGGACAAAACAGATGGCCTGAGAAATCATATACTGCATTTCTTCAATGTCATGGTAGATATACAGGTCTGCCCTATTCCATGTGGGAAGAAATTATACAAGGAAATCAACACCAAGAGTTGAGGGGATCTTTGAGGCCATCTTGGAGGCTGATGACCACAAACATAAAACAATATGGTAATATTATGAAAACATACTTATTAAAAATACAAAAACACAAACTAGAATATGTACTTTATACCAACTCTAGGACAGTGGTTACTTCTGGGGCAGGAAGAGTAAGATCAAAAAGGTATCAAAGCAGGGTTCACATGTATCTAAGTTACACTTTCTGTATTGGCCTCACACCTTCCCTTCCTTTTAAGTCTGAGGTTGGGGTACCACGTCAGCAGCAATCATCAACCAGTCAACAAGAGCTACTGAGTGGGGAACACATTAACTGTTCAGATGCTGAGTCACTGGCCTGACCTCACTATAGTGTGGCCATTTGGATTTCTCTAGAGATGGTCTGTTTCTACCCTGTCTCCCAAATGTTTGTCTCTTCCCTAATTGAAAGGCAGTCTCAAGATGCCTGACTGGAGGTCACTGAATTCACTTTGCCTGGTGGAGATGAGGCCAAGGAACTGTTAGCGCTCTTTGGAAATACTTGCCTCGCACAGATCAAGCTTTAGTATTTTTCTGACATCCTAGGAAGTGCAGACCCTGCATGAAGTGGTTATCAGAGTAAATCTGTGGAGACAAAATAATGAGCAGTTTTACCACCTGATCTTGGGTTTGGGGGTGGGCCCCTCAGCCTGGCAGCACCAGTGGTATGGCACCAGCACCGAAATAGGCTTCCTGAGCTGGGGAGTCAATGTCTGCATCTTACTATTGATTTGAGTGTATCCTTAGAATACTGAATGTAACAAAATGTAGGGCATTTTTGGAAATTGTATGCTGTCTAGCAACTTTGTGTGAATATTTATACATTTATATGTTATGTTACAAAAATAAATAGATAAATAAGATATAAATGGATTTGAATATGGCCAATACTAACCTTTATTGATTAAATCTTCATGGTAAGAGCACATGGCTGTCCTTTAAATTATTCACCTTTCCAGCATGTTTGAATTATTTCAATTAAAAGTTTTTTAAAAACATGAAACAAAAGATGGAAATAAAATTTGTTTTCAATGGGTTTATTTTTGCACATTTTAACAACTGCTATTTTCAAGAAAAATATTCTTCTAATATCAAAATAAGCATCTCTTTGGTATAGAAATCACACCTATTTGTGATCTTTTACTTAAACTCATAGTTAAAACTATGACCTAACATGCTAAAACAAAACTATTCTTTGCCCATCCCTTTGTCCCCTTTCACAGCTCCACTGTGGAACTTTAGAATATTGTCTGTACACACTTCCATATACACAAAGAATTAAGATATGATATCAAAATGTCACAGAAGTTAAACAGTAGGGAATCAGTAGGCTTAACTGTTGACACATATGAAACAAACAACCAAAAAAAAGGCAAGAAATAGCATAAAGGAGAAGTAAAACCGATGGTCGCTAAGGTCAAAGAAGATGAAAACCAGCACAGGAACTCGATGCTATGAACAAAGCAGCTTCTTTAGAGCTGTTACATAGACAACTTCCAAAGCTCCAAAAACAAAAGCTTAGAACCCTAACTCTGACAAGGCACTTCCAAGACAGGAAAGATATAAATATATCAAGTAAGAGAGACATTAACGGTAAAAGCAGTTAACCACAGAAGTACAGGAAAATATGCATTATTTCCAGAAAGGCTTTCATTTTCAGAAGTAAAGTCTTTAAAAAAAACATCATAAAAGGGGAAAATCTATTTATCATATTTTTTAAAGCAATCATCAAAGTTCAGATATCCATAAAAAGAAGACTTTTTTTAAGTATAGACTAATTAATCTTCATGCTAAAAACAGGAGGAAAAAATATCTTTAATCATGTTTGCTCTTTTATTCAACAAACATTGAGTGAATGTTGTTTTTATTCAACAAACTATTCCAGGTGCTGGAGATATAGAGGTAGTTAAGACCCCATTATTTGCTCTAGGGAACTTAGCTTAATGGAACTGGATCAATCTTAGTCATCTGCTTTGGTTCATAGAATGAGGCTGAACTACAACGCCCTCTCTACTTCTGCCATTCTTTGAATATTCTTGTAAATGAATAATGGTCTACCTAGTTTAATACTGAGAGCACTGTAGCGTTATTAATATTGAATATCTGCTGATTAAATTAACTTTCATATCAAAACTTTGCTATTATTAGAAATAATATCAGTATCCTGCTTTCACAAAAATCAAGAAAACCAAAAAAAATTCATTCTGAGAGTATATGGAACAGCTAGAAAGAGATTATCCTACACATGGTATGTGTGCGAATATATATGAGGAAAAGTGAATTATTACACAGTCATTATTTCAACAACTAATTAATCCCGCAAGATCAGTTGTCAGGTCTCAAAGAATCATAGCCCTCTTTCAGGAGATCCCGCCATGTTTTAAGGAACCGTGCATTTTCTGTACATTTGAAGGCAAGCTCTTCCACTTGAGCTGATACTGCAGAGGTGGCTTCAAGAAGTTTGGTTAGTGAAAATGCTGCCTGAGATGAAAAGAAAAAAAAAGACAAATGGAAGTTTATTTTTAAAATTCTCCTCTCATTTTATAAACAGTCTAAAAATACCTTAAAACCTTAATCCAATGTCTAAGTTACTTTCCTCAGAAGTAAAAAATTTTCAAACTAAAACACAGGCTCTTTCAGGGCACCTAAGAAACTTAACATGGCCATGCACCACCACCAACCCCCCCAAAAAACAACAGAACATGAAATAAGCTTTGAGGAAATGTGTCTGCTTTAAAAAAACCCATTATGTATGAGATACAACAAGTCAGATTTTTTTTAATTGAAAAATCTGAATGAGGGGTCTCATTTAGTTCACCACGATGACTTAGCCCCCTTGACATTAAGTACCAGAAGTATGTGAAAGATATTATTAATATTTATTAATATTGGGGTAAAAAAAAAGACCCTCACTGTTCCACTACTTTACCTGTAACATTTTAGGGCATGAATAAGAATAGATCAAAAACAAATACAGTGAGCTCTGACAAAATGAAAACACACTGGTTGGGGCGGGCCACGGTGGCTCAGCAGGCAGAGTACTCCCCTGCCATGCTGGACACCCGGGTTCATTCCCGGTGCCCGCCCATGCAAAAAAAAAAAATAAAAACACCCCCTCAAAGACACAAGATCTCCAACTCCTAGTGGAAAACTCACTCCTTAATCAAATGTTTCCTTCACCTTTGACATAAATGTGTTGCATTTACTTGTAACCAGCCTGGTCCCAGCAAGGATAAAAGCTGGATAAGCACTTCTTGGCCATCTTTGAAAAAAAACAAAACAAAACAAGGAAAAAACAAATGCTTCTTGAGCAATGAGACCGGTTTCCAAACTGCCCAGGAGGGCGAATGAATACACGTTCTATCTTACAAAACTTTCTCGGGAAAAGTTGCTCCCTACGTACCTCCTTCAACGTGACCCACTCAGAATCTATAAAGACTTCAACTCTGGCGACACGTGTGTGCGGGGTCGGGGGACGGGATGGTGCCAGCCTCTGCGAATTCGAGATCCAACAGAACTCGTCACGCATTCCAGCAGCCCTAGAGGGCCGGCACTAAACGTTCCAGAAACCACCAGAGCCTGGCGGGGCCGTGCCCAGGCCCTGCAAGCTGAGCTCACGAGGAGCCGCCTCTCAACTGCGTCGTTTCCGTTACCGAGGGTGACGAAACCAGACCGCGAGGTATTACGAGAAGAACGGCGAGGACGGGAGGGGCGCGAGGAAGGCTAACTCCGTAATTCCCCAACACAGAGCCCTGAAGGATGGCCGCGGGCTCCCCCCACCCGTCCACACGCTCGAGGGGACAGGCGAGGCCCCCTGGGACGCCGACAGCCCCCCCCTTCCGCGCCCCGCCGCGGATCCGCCTTCGGGGAAGCGCCGAGGCGACAGGCGGCACCAGGACCTGTGGGGAGACACTCACATCTCCGATCCGCAGCTCGACCTCCTCCAGGCGGTCCACGGTTCGGCCGCTGCTCCTGCTCGGAGCAGGCCAACCCCAAATTCCTGAGGCGACGGGGGAGGACGTCGAAGAGGCGCCTGAGGAGGAGGGAGACGGGGGAGGTGGCGGGGGCGGCGAGGAGGCACGCATCCCCGCAGGCTCGGCCATGGACAAGGATGGGACCGGCGGTATCGCACCTCAACAGCCAAGCCCGCACCAGCTGCCGTTCAACCGCTCGCGCCCAAAGCCCCGGAGCCCCGCCTCCTCCCGCCTCGAACCCCGCCTCTTCTCCTCGTGAGCCGCAGCCCGGCAGCGAAAAGACGGCTCGCTTTTCGGGACAGCCAATCAGATGGCAGCCAATTCACCTCGGGCCGCCCACGGCTGCTGCGCAAATAGCCAGTTCAGCTCCGAGCAAGCGCAGCCGGAGACCACAAATCCCAAGATTCCGTCGCGTCGCCACGCCCCCCTAGGACTTTATACCGCGCGCGCGTTGTACTATGGGACTTGTAGGCCCCGCCTGCCCACCCAGCATCGCGGCCCTCACTGAGCTTGGGCGAATAAGAAGCGCGGACCCGACGCGCCGGCCGAAGCCCCGGGCTGCGTTGGGATACGGAGTCCCTTTCCTTTTCGTCGTTCGGTGCGTGACCCAGAAGCATCGGCGGGCCGTCGGGTCACGGCGCCGGCGCAGAGCGAGGGGGAGGCGGGAACTCGGAGAAGCGAGCCCTGTCGGCTGAGCCCAGAGACCTTCTTTAGCGGAGGAGGTGGTGCTTCCGGGCCGGCGATGGCGCCCCCCGCGGCCTAGAGGTTCGGCGCCTGTGGCGAGCTGCTGACCGTCCGTCTCCCGTGCGTCCGACTGAGAGAGCTCTGGTGACTAGAAACATGTTGGTGCCGCTAGCTAAGCTGCCCTGCCGGGGTGAGTGGGTACTCGGGATGCGGGAAAGGGGGGGAAGGTGGAGGACTTAGGGCGAAAGGGGCAGTGCCGCGCCCGGGGACTGCGTGCCCCTGTCCCCTCCGGCCTCCTCCTCCTCGTTTTCACCCTAAACTAGGGCAGAGGGCGTGCTGCCTGCGCGCGTTGGCGGACCTGACGTTCCTCGCCCCTGCTGAAGAACTGACTTCTAGGACAAAGGTCATGGACAGAGAAAACTTGTCAACAGCCCCTACGGACTCCTGAACTGAGTCTGTCCAAACTCTGGCCCTAAGCCTTAGCCCGTATTTCAGATGTTATCTTTTTGCTTTGTTGGAAATGGAAATACGGACACTGTTTTCCCCTTGATCCTGACCTAACTTGCATTTTTACAGCAATTCTAAGTCCTTTCTTAAGAATTTGAAGTCTCATTGGAAACATCATAATTAGTATTCATATGTTGCCAAGTCATCAGAGTAGCTCAGAGTTTCTCTCTGCATTGTCTAAAATTTACTCTAGGGATTATTGTGCTCATCCAGCCGTCACGATGACACGTAAAAATACCCCACTACCTCCCTCTCCCTTAAAGAAAAAATAAAAGTAGTATGATGCTGTTGGATTTATTATTTATCTTTATTTTCTTACAACGTTAAAATGTCTAAGCTTAGAAAGGTTCATTAAAGGAGCTGGAATTGTATCATAACTGCCTTCATATTTTTATAAATCTTTAGTTTATTAAAGTTAACTTTTCATAATAAAATAATCAAGTATACATGCAAATTCAAGGATGTTCTTACTATGTAATTTTCACGGAGGTAGAATTTTATCAAATTTGGTCCCCATATGTTAAATATTTAGAATTTTGTTTATAGTTCCTGTTATCCATGCATACATCTATTACTGCACCTATATACAAAAAATACATGTTGCTTTTGGAACATCACAGCGGTCAGATGTTATATGATCTGCAGCATAGTTTAGTTTAACCCATCTTGGGCAGAAAACTAACCAAATTCCATCCCAATTAACCTTTCCATTTTCCTTGGATGTTAATTCATTGCAATTCCCTAGCCTATTTTTGGCACTGCTGGCAACAAAGAGGTGGACATTAATGTGCTGTCAGTGTGACATTGATACATTGTGGCTAAGATGACCTTTGACCTCACTTCTTTCCCAAAATTCAGCCAAGGAACCTAAATGTTCAAACCTCTAAAGTGGTGCGGGGGTCTGGGTAACCTTTTTAGAGAGTGGGCATGTGTGTGACAGCTGCGCACAGATGTTAAGGATGTCTCCTTGCCTCTGTTTTTGAGAGTGTGTTTATGCGTGTGAGAACTAGTGTGAGCATGCATAAGCTTGAGTAATGTAATTGTGAGTGACAACTGGTAGTAATATGAGTGCTGTTGATTTCTAGTTTCAGTCCATTGTGGTCTGAGGAAGTGCATTGTATGATTTCAGTATTTTTGAGTTTGTTGATACTTGTTTTCTTACCTAACATGGTCTATCTTGGAGAATAAGTCCTGTGCACTAGAGAAGAATGCATTCTACTGTTAAGTGCTCTGTATATGTCTTTTAGCTCTTTCCACTTCTCTCTAGTTGCTGATTTCTAGCTTCATGCTATCGTGACTATAGAAGATATATTTTAACATTTTTTAATTTATTGAGGCTTGTTTATGATCTAAAATTTGATCTGTCCTAGAGATTGATCCGTGTTTACTAGAAAAGTGTCCTGCTGCTGTTGGGTGTAGTGTTCTACATATGTCTGTTAGGTCTAGTTGGTTTATAAAATTCAGGTCTTCTGTTTCCTTATTGCTGTACTGTAGATGTTCCATTCATCATTGAAAGTGGTGTATTGAAGTTTCTTACTATTAATATAGAACCATCTGTTTTTCTCTTCAGATCTGTCAACATCTGCTTCGTATATTTGGGGCCTTTGTTGTTAAATGTGTGTGTTTGTGTGTGTGTGTGTGTAATTGTTTTATCTTTTTCTTGAACTGACTCCTTTATCAGTATATAGCTATTTTTTTTTTCCATCCTTCCACTTTCACCCAGCTTGTGTCTTTGAATTTAAGATGAGTTTCTTATAATAGCATATTGTTGGCTCAGTCTTTTTTATGCATTCAGCCAATTTCTGCTTTTTGACTGGGAGGTTCAATCTATCTATATGTTTTTTTCTGATTAAAAAAAATTAGGAGGGGGTGCTAGAGGGACTGGTCACGCCATTCTTCACTGCTGCTGCCCGCACCTCATTCCCGCTTCCCAAGCTGGACAACATGCAACAAGAAGAGATCTCTTCCCCCATTTTTATAATGGAGGACTCAGGGAAGAAGACATTCAGCTCTGAGGAGGAAGAAGCTAACTATTGGGAAGATCTGGCTATGACCTACAAGCAGAGGGCAGAGAATACACAAGAGGAACTCTGAGAATTCCAAGAGGGAAGTCGAGAATATGAAGCTTTTTTTTTTTGAAAGACATGCCTTTCTGGAGAGTGAACTTGAAGAGAAGGAGAATCGCCTAGAATCCGTTCAGCGACTGAAGGATGAGGCCAGAGATCTGCAGCAGGAATTGGCGGTACAGCAGAAGCAGGAGAAACCCAGGACCCCCATGGCCAGCTCAGTGGAAGCTGAAAGACTACCATCCAGGCTACTGGCTCCCTGCCATCCACTCTCATAGGTCAGCAAGGACCCAACTCAAGTTTAAACATACCAGTGACATTCGTCCATGTTCTGGATGATTCCTTCAGTGGGACCCCTCTCACACCTGCATCCCGAATATCTGCTCTCAACATCGTGAGAGATCTGCTGCGCAAAATAGGGGCATTGTAGTCCAAACTTGCATCCTGCCGGAACGTGTATGATCAGTAACCAAACCAAGCAACTGTCCCAGCCTCAGGACGGGTGGAGCAAGAGCAGTGATGGCAGTGACAAGTGGCCAAGCAGCACCAGCGTGCCTTTGGGTGATAAAGGGGTGGGAAAGTGCCTGGAATTTGGGAAGCCGCCTTCAAATATTTCCTCACCATCACTGCCATAAGCTCAGGGTTAGTCAAGATGTTCTTTAGGAAAACCATGGAAGCCGTTGCCCTTAGTGTTTGTTCAGGAGTTGTTCTTTTTTCTTTCTTCCTCTCTTTAAACTATTTTTGTAAGTTAATTTGAGAAAACTGACAGCAAGCGGTCACCGTGGTTAGCTTTGTGTTCCAAGCAGATGACTTTAGGCCGTCACCAACAGCCTCTGATATTTGTCCTTTGAAATGTTTGATGATCCCCAAGCCTCACTCTTGTCGTGCATTTTCAAAGGGACAGAGACAGACTGGATCCTCTGAGAAGAGCTCTAAGGTATCTACTATGAGGCCAGATTTGAGTGAAACCAAGAGTCCTGGTTGGTCTTGAGAGGTATTTTTATCGTCCAGAGACTCCTTAAACCTGGGAATCTAAGCCTATCGCAGAGGCTCACGTCCACCCTTTAAAGCACTCACCTCCAACCCCACTCAGGTGGAGCTGTCATCCAGAACAAAATCTCCAGTGCTTTATGCAGAGTAAGGATAGGCATACTTAAGTCATGTCTAGAAGTAAACAGTAGAGAAGACCTGTGCCTTTTTCTTAAACCGTGGTAGTTTACCTCAGAGAATTTTTAATCTGCCTCTCCTTGAGGCATTTAGAGATTTAGAGGCGCGGTCAAGTTTCAGAGTGAATTTCATGTCGATCAGGGTCTGACAAAAATTTTTTCCTCTTCAGGTAAATTCTGACCATTAGTTTCCCTGACCTGGGAAAGGCAGAGGGTCATCAGGGCAGCCTGACTTTGGTAATGCAGCTCTTAAGAATAGGACTTCCCAGTTCACAGTGTAATGAACTAATTGGGGTGACCTTCAATTAGGATCACAGCATGAGGACAGTCATTGGAAGCTTCCTTTTCAAAGAAAGAAATGAACACAGGATTTCCAACACTCATAGGTGTGTTGTATCCTCATCATTGCTTCTTATGAACTGACACTTCCAGATGTGCATTAAAATGACACACTAATTTCAGGAGCATGTGCACAGCTCACTTACCTTCTTTTTTGCTACTAACGTTATTTTCCCAAAGAACAACAGAAATACACTTGAGTTAAAAATCTAGTTTTTAACTCAGTAGAAAAATTGCAGTGCCCCTAAGAAACCATTCTTAACCTGTATCACTGAAAGATGTGCTTTTATTTTTATAAAAGAACAATGAAATCAAGAGACATCAGTGGGAGAAAAAAATTTTAATAATTAGGTATAAAAGATTCTTCCTTGACATACTCCCTAGGTGGGCTTTTAAAAAATTTTTAAATGCAGTTTTATTGAGATATATATTCACATACCATATAATCATCCAAATGTACAATTAGTGGTTCACAGTATCATCATTAAAGCTGTGCATTCATTATCACAATCAAGTTTTGAACATTTTCATTACTCTAAAAAAAAAATAGAAGATAAAAGTAAAAATAAATATAAAAAAGAACACCTAAAACATCCCATATCCCCTGCTCCCCCAATTGTTCATTTATTTATTTATTTTGTTCTTTCCTTTTTTTCTTACTCATCTGTCCATACACTGGATAAAGGGAGTGTCAGTCACAAGGTATTCACAATCACATAGTCAAACCTTAAAAGCTCTACAGTTATTCAGTCATCTTCAAGGATCAAGGCTGTTGGCTTACAGTTCAGCAGTTTCAGGTATTTCCCTCTAGCTACTCCAATACACAAAAAACTGAAAAGGGATATCTACATACTGCGTAAGAATAACCTCCAGACTGACCTCTTGACTCGTTTTGAAATCTCTGAGCCACTGAAACTTTATTTTGTTTAATTTCTCTTCCCCCTTTGGTCAAGAAGGCTTTCTCAATCCCATGATGCCAGAGAGATTTACACCCTTGGGAGTAATGTCCTACATAGTGGGTAGAGCAGTGAGTTCACCTGCTGAGTTGGTTTAGAGAGAGAGGCCACATCTGAACAACAAAAGAGGTTCTCTGGGGGTAACTCTTAGGCATAATTATAAGTGGGCTTAGCTTCTCCTTTGCAGGAATAGGTTTCATAAAGGCAGGCCCAAAGATCGAGGGCTTGGCCTATTAAATTAATAGTTCTCAATGCTTAGAAGAATATCAGGAATTCCCCAGGTGGGGAGGTTTAATATTTCCACATTTTTCCCCAGTCCTCTAAGGGAACCTTGCAAATACATTTTTGTCTTCTGCCCAGATAACTCAGATTACTCTGGGGTATATTGGAGCATCACACTAACCTTTACAAACCAACAAGATCTCACTCCCTATTTAAGGTTCCATGTAATTATGGTGTTCAAATAAGCTGTCCGTACAAGTTAAATTAGTGTGTTACAAAAAATAAATTTTGCACCAAATAAACATCTTTTCCTCTGATCTCACAAAGAAGTACCCCAGTCAACTTTGATTTGATTGTTTCTTATACTGATTTAGCTGTCTCTAAGCTTCTGCATGCAGGGCAAGTTTTGCAGTGATGAACCAGAAATGAGTGTGCTGTTTCAGTCCTTTGTGCTGCCACTAGGTAGATTTTCACAGACAAATGCGCCTCCATATGTGCATAGGGGTTAGTCTGCTTTCTCCAGAAAGGGGCCAAGATGATGCTAAGAGCACAGGACTGGCTCCACACCTACCCGTTAGGTTTTGGGGGAGAGGCCAGCAAGGGCTCTGTAAGGTTTTCCTACCGTTTTTACATTGTGTTTTCCTGCTGTTGCCCACTTACTGCAGTCATTTAACCATTTTCTGGAGTTCTGAGGAAGATGGCTCTGCCAGTTTTGCTAGTTGTTCAAGATTCTGTTGTGGGATAAGTTCCTGGAATATCTCTTGCCACCCTCTTGCTTGACTGTAAGTTACTTCATTTCTTTTTATTGCCAAATAGTATTCCATTGTTTGCATATATCACATTTTATTTATCCGTACATCAGTTGATGGACATTTAGGTTGTTTCCACTTTGGGGCCATTATGAATAATGCTGCAGTGTACATTTGAGTATAAGTTTTTTGTGTCGATATCTGCTTTTTATTTTTGAGTGCATGGTCTGGGAATCGAACCCAGGCCTCCCACATGGAAGGCGAGCATTCTACCACTGAACCACCTGTGCACCTGATATCTGCTTTTATTTATCTTAGGTACATAGCTAGGTTGGGGACAAATGTTACCTTTATATTAAACATTTTCAGAAACTGCCAGATGGTTTTTCACAGAAATTGCACCATTGTATATTTCCACTGTCAGTGTATGAGGGCTCCAATTTCTCCACATCTTCATTGACACATTACTGTCCAACTTTTGATTACAGCCATTCTGTTGGGTGTGAAGTGGCATTTCACTGTGGTTTTGATTTGTACTTCCCTATTGGCTAATGATGTTGAATATCTTGACGTGTTTATTGGCTAATTAAACATCTCCTTTGAAGAATTGTCTGTTCAGTACCTTGTCCATTTTTTATTGAGTTATTTGTCTTTTTATTATTAGATGAGGTTTTTGTATTTTGTACATACAAGTTTCTTATCAGATATGTGATTTGCGAAAATTTTCTTCCTTTCTGTGAGTTAGGCTTTCACTTTCTCCATGGTATTCTTTGAAGCACAAAAGTTTTTAATTTTGATGAAGTCTAGTTTATTTCTTTTTGTGGCTTGTGATTTTTGTGTCATATCTAAGAAACCATTGCCTAATCCAGGGCAACAAGGATTTACTCCTACATTTCTTCCTAGAGTTTCTAGTGCAATCTCTTACATTTAAGTCTTTGATCAACTTTGAGTTCATTTTTATATTACTATAATTTTTTAAACTTTTTAAAAAATTATTTGAGACTTACAGAAGTGTTGCAAAGATTGTGCAGAGTTCCTGTATACCCTTTACCCAATTTAACATTGTGCGTGACTAAAGTATAATTTGCAAAACTATGAAATTACCATTAATATAACTAAACTACAGATGTTATTTAGGTATCTTTTTCCCTTCCAGGAAACCACATTGCTTTTATCTCTCATATAATTTTAGTGCACTTTAATCTGTGACAGATCTTCCCCCTCTTTTTTTCTCTCTCATGACCTTGACTTTTTTAAGAATACTGGTCAGGTATTTTGTAACATACTTTACTTTGATTTTGTTTGACGATTTCTTATGATTGGACCAAGGTTGTATATTTGGGGGAAGTATGCCATAGTGGTAAACAGTCCTTCTCATCACATTATATCAGGAGGTATGTATGTAATACCAGTACCTTATTGCTAGTAACGTTAACCTTGATCACTTGGTTAGAGTGGTGCCTGCCATGTTTCTCCACTGTAAAGTTATAGTTTTCCCTTTTCATGCTCTACGCATTAGAACCTGGTCACTAAGTCCAACTCATACACATGGGGAAAAGAATGAAGTTCTACCTCCTAGAGGGAAGAATATCGAAGACTTTGTGAATATATAATTTTAATCTTTAATGCCTTGACTTTCTCTCTTAAAATTTTTGACCATATGGAATTCGTTTTGATATAATGAGCAAGGCAGGAATCCATTTTTGCCTTTTTTCAAATGGCTTTCTAGTCATCTCTGCCCCTTTTAATGTGTAACCACCTATTCTTTCTAATTTGAAATCATATCTACATCACATACCAAATCCTTATGTGCATTTTGTCTGTTTCTGAAATCTTTATTCTCTTCCTTTGATTATTCTGTCCCTTTTCTCCTAACAGACTTTTGATTATTATAGCTTCACATACATGCTTTAATGTCTGTCAGGGCTAGTCCCAAGGATGGATTCTCAAGTCCTTTTTTTCTTTTTTTTATGATGGGGAGTGTATTAGTTAAGGTTCTCTAGAGAAACAGGATCAACAGGGAACATCCGCAGATATAATTTATAAAAGTGTCTCACGTGACTGCGGGAACGCAGAGTCCAAAATCCGCAGGGCAGGCTCTGAAGCCGATGATTCTGATGGAGGGTCTGGATGAACTCCACAGGAGAGGCTCGCCAGCCAAAGCAGGAAGAGAACCTGACTCTTCTGAATCCTCCTTAAAAGGCTTCCAGTGATTAGTTTGAGCATCACTCATTGCAGAAGACACTCCCCTTGGCTGATTACAAATGGAATCAGCTGTGGATGCAGCTGACGTGATCATGTCATTCTATGAAATATCCTCATTGCAACAGACAGGCCAGCACTTGCCCATCCAGGCAAGCAGGTACCACCACTTAGCCAAGTTGACACATGAACCTGACCATGACAGGGAGTATTATAAGAGAAGGAGTAGCAGAAAAGGGAATCTAAAATAGAAGATACAAGAGGAAGAGAAGCTACCAGTGGTACAAGATTCTTGTGCCTTGTGTTTGAAACTGTTGTGTACCCCAGAAAAACCATGTTCTTACTCCTGTTTCAATATTGCTGGGTAGAATCTTTTTGATTAAGTTGTTTCCAGGAGAAGTGACCCACCCAGTTGTGGGTGGGACCTGTTGTTTAAGTGATTTCTGTGGAGATGTGTCTCCACCCATTCAAGTGGTGTTACTGGAGTCCTTTAAGAGGGAACCATTTTGGAAAAAGCTTCAGAGCCCACATAGCGACCTTTGGAGATACAGAAAGATAATTCCCCCGGGAAGTCATTTGAAGAAGCTGGGAGAGAAAGACAGCAGATGTCACCATGTGCCTTCCCAATAAGAGAGAAACCCCAAATGTCATCAGCCCTCTCTTGAGTCAAGGTATCTTTCCCTGGTTGCCTTAGTTTGTACATTTTTCTGGCCTTAGAACTGTAAACCGGAATGTAATAAATTCCCTTTTTAAAAATCATCCCATTGGGCAGGCCACGGTGGCTCAGTGGCAGAGTTCCTGCCTGTTATGCCAGAGACCCGGGTCCAATTCCCAGTGCCTGCCTATGCAGGAAAAAAAAACATCCCATTTCTGGTATATTGCATTACAGCAGCTTTAGCAAACTAGCTCAATCCTTAAGAAGATGGAAGAGATAAATCTCACTACACAATTGGAAGGATTAATCTTAGGAAAGGGAAAAGACATCTCTTCTATAGTAACCTGAGAGAAAGAACACAGGATGGGCACAAATGCAGATTACAGTGTAAGTTGTTAAGTAATGGGGAGAGTTGTCATCCAATTGCTTGTCTCTTTCCATGAAGTTTGATACCAAGGTATCTGCCCCAGGTGTTTCAGTTTGCTAATGTTACCAAAATGCAATATATCAGAAATGGATTGACTTTTACAAAGGGGATTTATTAAGTTACAAGTTTATAGTTCTAAGGCCACGAATATATCCAAATTAAGGCATCAGCAAGAGGACAGCTTCACTCAGGAAAGGCTGATTGTGTCTGGGGTTTCACTGTCGCGTGGGGAGACACATGGTGATGTCTGCTGCCATCTCCTGGCTTCTGGGTTCCAACGGCTCTCTCAGGTGCCGTGGATCCTAATAGCATCTCCTGGGATGTTTTCTGTCTGTACCTCCAGACGACTATGTCTGCTCTGAGTTCTCACTCATAAAGGAATCCGGGAAAGCATGAAGACCCACCTTTAATGGGCAGGGTCACATCACCATGGAAACGACCTAATCAGAAGGACCCACCCAACAATAGGTCTATCCCCACAAGATTGGATTAAGAGAGCATGGCTTTTCTGGGTACATAACAGTTTCAAATCAGCACACCAGGTAAGAAAGGGAGGAAATGGAATTGAAGGTTTGAAGGCAGTGGAGAAAGTTTAACGAACATTGTTGCTGTTAAATCTTTGCATACTTCTCTGTTTATTTCCATAAAATTCTATTTTTTTATTCAAAAAAAGCATTTTCAAGTTTTTGGAACATATTTTCATATGGAAGGATGTGTCAGAGGCCCTCCAAAACCACCCTCAAGCTCAGTGATCTTCTTTCTGGAAGAACTCACAGAACTCACAAAAGCTGTTACACTCACAGTTACAGTTTATTACAGCAAAAGGATACAGATTCAAATCAGCAAAGGTAAAAGTACATAAGGCAGAGACCAGAAGAGACCATGCTCAAAATTCCAGGTGTCCTCTCCCATTGGAGTCATATAGACAGCACCTAATCCTTCCAGAAAATAAGTGTGACAACATATGTGGAGTATTGCCAACCAAGAAAGCTTACCTAAGCCTCGGCGTCCAGGGTTTTTATAGGGAATCAGTCATATAAGCATGAAGCTTAGGTACTTGGTCTCCAGCCCCTCCAGATGTCAGACCAGAGGGTCCCACTGTAAATCACATTGTTAGCACAAACTATCTAGCTTGGCCCAAGATTCCAGATACAAACGTACTTTTATCATGTGCTATTTCCAGGACTTAACTAAAGTTTTATTCCAGGAGCTGGTGAAGTGCCAGTCTTTTCCTTAAATATGCAGTTGGAACATCCCAGACCTACTGAGCTAATCCTTAACTGCAGTGAGGGTGAATAAACTTTTAAAAAGGCTGACCCTAAAACCCAGTTTGCCCTTACAACCTTTGTTCCAACGCAACCATTAATATTGCCTCTGTTTCATAAGTGTTCAGTTTGGGATGATAAATTAGGTGATGATCCTTAAGTCCAACATGAACTAATTTGAATAAATTAGATTATTAGATACTTTAAAAATATTTAAGATTTAAAAACATTTCTTTATGAGAAAAAACTAACTGAATTGTTCATCTGAGAAAATAGTGCAATCAATTTCAGTTTATAGCACAACTACAGTATAGGTCTAACTATTCACCGAATGTCTGCTGTTCTGATATTGTCAGTGATAAGTGAACAAATATAAACCACCACCTAGAATCATAGAATTTCACATCAAGAAGGTATCTTAAAGATGATTTACAGTCCCTTTTTTTCTCCAATGAGGAATCTAAAATCTAGAGAGAAAAGTGATTTGCTCAAGTTCTTAGTGCTCGTTAATGAAAAACTATCCAGATATAAAATCTGACTCCCAATTCTAGTTTTTAGTTTTATTTTTTCTTTTAAAAAAATTTTTTTCAGTCTGCTATTAAAGGAAACTAACTGAAAAAATAATGTTTTTAATTTATTTGTGCAGCTTATCAGTGCTTTTGTGCCTTAAAAATTAAGAAAAACTATCTACCTCTGTGTGCTAAAAGATGGTCTTCAACTTCTGTTGTACCTCAAATTACTACCCACTATACTATTTTTCCCCGGGAAAAGGATAAGCGATGGGAAGGTAAGTAATAATTTGTGTAAAATTGTTGAGACTTTTCTAGATACTTTGTATCATTTTGTGGAGGAGAATATTATATTTTTAATGATAGCTTAAAAGCGTCTTTTATCAAATCTATTACATATTAATAGATTAATATGTAACCTTTTATTTCACACCTTTATCAAATCTATTACATGTTAATATTTAGATAAGTAAGTATTTGCTAAATGTATAATAATAAATCCAAATCCAGAGGCTTTACAGAAGCTAAAATAAGATATGGGGCAGGCCACCGTGGCTCAGCAGGCAGAGCTCTCACCTGCTATACTGAAGGTCTGGAGTTCGATTCCTGGTGCCTCCTGCCCATATGCAAATAAAAAATAAATAAATAAGATATGTAGTGGAACAGAACCTAAGAAAACATCAAAGTAATACATACTTAGTATATTTATCCTGCTAAGTAGTGTGGGAATTTCTATAATAATGCTCTAGCAAAATGTGGATTGAAAATTCAGCCTGTGGTTTTATCACATTAATCCAAAAATCTTGATTTATTTTTTATTCTCCCAGGAGTGAACATGGAGAGGTTTGCAGAGGAAGCAGATATAGTAATAGTTGGTGCAGGCCCCGCAGGGCTCTCTGCAGCTATTCATCTGAAGCAGTTGGCTTCTAAACATGAAAAGGACATCCGTGTGTGTCTAGTGGAGAAAGCAGCTCAGATAGGAGCTCACACCCTCTCTGGTGCTTGCCTTGATCCTCGTGCTTTTGAAGAACTGTTTCCAGACTGGAAGGAAAAGGGGGTATGAAAAATTGTTTTCATACAAAGTCTAATCTTTATTATATCTCTATTTAAAAATTATTGGCGTATAGAAAACTCTTCTTATGCAATTTACAGGAAGATGATTTTATATATATATTAACTTGCAGGTAAAAAAATTGAATCGTATTAGAAATATTAGCTCATTTTAATGTATCTTTTGTGTGTTTGTGTACTAGATTTATGAGTAGGAATTTTCTTGAGAAGACCTTTGAATATTTGTACCAAATGAAATGTAGCATTTTTTACTTTGAGGGTAGTTTTTAACTTGTGCCATAGTTGCTTTTTTTTTGTATCTTAAAAAGTCATATATAGTGTGGGCCACCATGGCTCACTGGCAAAGTTCTCACCTGCCATGCCGGAGACCCAGGTTTGATTTCCGGTGCCTGCCCATGCCAAAAAAAGTAATATATAAAATTTGGGGAGACAGTGCAATGACAAAAATCAAAAAGGACCATCTCATTTTCTAAGGAAAAAATTAATATAGCCTCTCATAATCTAGCAGAAAAATTACTGGCCTGATGTAGTACTAGTTTTATTGCTAATTTGCATGACCTTAGTTAAAATCTTCCCCTCCATATATATCAGGGTTTTTTCCTATAAAATGGAGTATGCTATACTTGTCCTACCTTCAAGGTTAATTCATTGTTTGTGAATGTACTTTGTAAAGGGCAAAAATTAAATATCTTTATCTTACAATATGGTAAATTGAATTCCAAAAGGTTCATTTATCTCTTTCTAAAATACCACGTTTTTTGAACTAGACACACTTCACTTTATATTTCTTTTTTCAGAATATTAGAAATGGCTATCATTGAATTATTGATATAATATCAATTATAACATAGGAAAATTTTTTGTATAAAACCCTTTACTGCTTTGTTTTTTTATATATTTTAATAGAGCAGTTTACTGTTTTTGAAAATAGCCACAGCTTAATTCCTATGAGATGAATAAAACAAAAGAAGGGAAGAAAATTCCTTTTCATTGCTTTTTTGAAGTTCATAGCATGTGTTTGTGTTTGTAGAAATGATTAGAAATAAAATCTTCTGTCAGTCTGGAAAAAACCCTTTCCACGAATGCAGGAAAAAAAAGAAAACTTTTATTTTTGAGTAAGCATTAAACCAGACTGCAGTCTGCTGCCAGAGTACGTCGCAAGCAATAGAACCCATTGCATACCTGCTATTTATCTCCATCCAAAAGGAAAATAAAACTTCTCGTATTTTCTACAAGCAGGAAGTTACAGCTTGGAGCCAAACCTAAGCTTAAAGTCCCACAGAGACTGGGTGCTATCCTCCTTGATGTTCACATTTCAAAGAGATGGCTCAAAAGTCCCCAAGAAAGACATTTCTGGAATGGAAAACTGGCAAAAGTCTTCTTTAGCTTCTTTTGTTTCTAGGCTCCACTTAACACTCCTGTAACAGAAGACAGATTTGGAATTTTAACAGAGAAATACAGAATCCCAGTGCCAATTCTTCCAGGTAAGGTATTATAAATGGTCATGGAATTGTAGAACTCGGCATAGCTAGAAGGAGCTACATTTCATCTGGTCAAATCCCCTCCTTTTACAGATGAGAAAACTGAGGCCCAGAAATTTGAAGGACTCGCTCAAAGTTACATAGCTAGCTGGTGAGAAAGCAGGACTAGAATCCAGTTCTTATCTATTCCAGTCCAGAATAATTGAGATATAGCCTTGTAAGCCAACCAGGTTTCTTTAATTTAGTGCTGTAATATTATTTTTAATTTAGTAATTAGAAGTCTAGGCCAAAATTGGAGAAAATAAGTTGAATTCATGACCATAAGATAACATGTACATTTGTGCAGAAGTACACATTATTTATAATCTTTTAAATACATATTTATATTTTTATATGTTTATCATTAAAATGGCAGATTCATGAACGTAGCATATTTTTGTAGGTCTTCCGATGAATAATCATGGCAATTACATTGTGCGCTTGGGACATTTAGTGAGCTGGATGGGAGAACAAGCTGAAGCCTTTGGTGTTGAAGTCTACCCTGGTTATGCTGCTGCTGAGGTTTGTATGGCGTTTGTTTTAACATCTGTAGGGAAAACTTTTTTTAAATGACTTGAGAATTTTATAGCAGCTAAATAAATATGTTAGAAAAGCCATAGGATTATAGAATTGCAGGATCAAAAGAAACTTTTAAAAGATCTAATCCGGAGAGCTCTTGAATTCCTTATATCGTGCCTCCATCAACTGATTGACCAATTTACGATTGGACAATTCAATAAATTTCATTATAATGAAAAATTCTCTCTCTGATATTTGGACCACTGATAATCTCTTTCTTATATTGAATAGAAATTATCTCCTGTTTTATACTATACAGAACAAATGTAAACCCTCTTCCAGGGACAATATTCCAATTAAACTTTGCCGTGCTCTCTCTTCTTTTCTCCCTACATTCACTCTGTTGTTTTTTTCTTTCCCAGTTCTTTCAGCTATGCATCACATGGTTTGATTTCTTTCAGTATCTTCATTGCCCTCCCCTACCCTAAATACATTCCATTTTTATCTTCTTTATATAATGACACCCAGACAAAATAAACAGCTCCAAACCTAGTGCCAAAGGAGTTGAGGAGAGCAGGACTATTACTTTCTTCCTTCTAGACTCTGCTCTTCCATTAATTCCCTCAAAGTTAAAGTTTTGGCAACCACATCATGCTGTTGAGTCACATTATTATTGAGGAAATAATTAAAAGTAAAATCTCTTGCAAACCTAAAACAATCCTCTCCACAAAATTGTAGAAAACAATGAAATACTTTTATTACTGAGTAAGTGTTAACAGATTTCAGTGTGCTGCACAGGCACAGTGTGAAGAGATTGCAAGACAGAGAAAAATCTTACCCTTACAACTCATTACATATATATTATCTTTATCCAAAGGACAAATAAAACTTTTCAAATCTTTTCTGCAAGCAGGAGATTACAACTTGGAGCCAACCGCTTAAGCTGAACTCCCACAGAGACAGGGGCTAAATGCCATCCTCCATGATGTTCACATTTGAAAAGATGGCTCTCAGGCCTCCAAAAAAGACATTTCTGCGATGCAAAACTGACGAGGCTTTTTAGAGATTTTCATACATCTCAAAAAAGAGAAGAGATTTACAAGTTTTCTAAAGGAAATACTGAAAGAAAAGGGATTTGGAAAGTTCTCTTTCTCTCTTGGTACCAGGGAAAATTTAAATTTTTTAAAATTTGTATTTACCCTTACAGTATTCCCCTATAAGTCAAATAAAACACATAGGGTCCTATATTTTACTTGCTGCTACTAAAAATTCCTGTTTTTTTCACAGCCCTTATATGTAAGTATTTGGGTTTTTTTGAGACTGAAATATGAAATTTTAGTTTTCTCCCTCCTTGTAAGAGGTTCTTGACTGGGATCAATCTCAAAGTCACAGACGGGTGGTTTTGGAATCCATGATTTTGACTTTTGATGTACGGACGTACACACACACACACACATACATATATTTGTAGTCTCTTATACCTTCCCTCTTTTCCTCGGTTCTTAAAGATCGTCATCAATAGATTAATGATCTGCTTACCAGTTTCTTGGTATACGTTGAGACAGACTTCAATTCTACTTCTGCTAATATTTGTTTCACTTCGCCACTCATGCTTTCTTATAGTCTCATGTGATTCCAGAATACTTCTTTACAAAGAGCGCTTTTCTCCAGAGAGGAAACAGAAACCAAGTTAAGATTACAAAATTCTTGGTATCAGAATTATAATACCTATTTTCCCCTTCCTTCTTGCTCCAGAAATATCTTTAGTCACCTTTGGGCTGTTTATCCTCTTTTTCTTTTGTTGTTTTGTTTGTCTTTTGGGTCTTTGCTCATTTGGAGCACCAACTTTACTGACACTGTCCTCTTTCCATCCACACTCATTTTCTTCTTGTTATAGGCCCCAGTTTCAGATTTTATACACATTCTTTTCATATCAGAACTCCTTAGAGTTGCTTCTTTAATCTTACTGCTTTCTTTAGTTACCACTCTAGTAGCCTCTCCCTTTTCTTCTTCATCTAGTGTGGTAATTAGATTCAGGTGTCACCTTGGCTAAGTGACGGTACCTAGTTCTGTTGCTGTGGACATGAGCCAGTGGTACATGAAGCTCATCTGCAGTCAGCTAGGAGGCATGCCTGCTGAAGTGAATGATGTTTGCTTTAATTGGCTGGTGCTTAAATGAGAGAGCTCAAGGTAGCACAGCAAAAGCAGCTCAGCATACCTCATCTTGGCACTCAAGGCTCAGTCCAAGCCTCTGGAGATGCAGAAAGGAATCATCCCGGGGAAAGTTGTTGGAACCCAGAGGCCTGGAGAGAAGGCCAGCAGAGATCACCCTGTGCCTTCCACGTAAGAAAGAACCTCAGTTGAAAGTTAGCTGCCTTTCCTCTGAAAAACTATACATTAACTAAAGGTGTGTTGCATTCTGGCAGCTTGCAAACTAGAAAATCGAGACTTTGGTGTTTGTTGTTTTTTTTTTTTCTCAGCATTTCCAACTGTTTGGACTGTGTTCATTTATACTCTAGAAGGGAGTACCTTAAAAACATGTCTCTTTTCTGCCTGAACATTTTCTTTTTCGGTAACAGAGAGCACATGTTCACTTTGGAAAAATCTGAAGGTTGTTCATTTCTTTTCAGTTTTATTGTGAATCCTTCAATGATAATTTCTTTTGTCTTTTTAGGTCCTTTTTCACGAAGATGGTAGTGTGAAAGGGATTGCTACTAATGATGTGGGGATACAAAAGGATGGTGCACCAAAGGTAAACATTTATGTGCTTGACAGAAGCTGACAAATGAAAAAAAGAAAACCGACTTAAATTCAGTAATTTCGTTTCACTACAAACTGTACTTTAATTAAGTAGATGTTAGAATAGAATTATTAATGTGGAATTTTTCTCTCATTCCTAAAAAATATATAGAAGCATCTTTGAAATAAATATGATTTCAGCAAGTAGATATAATGTGTTTAAGAATAATTTTTTAAAATATAAAAACATGGCTCTTATACAAATATAAAATAACCATGTAAAAATTTTATTTAATTCATTAATTAATAGAGGAATCATTTAGATGTTACAGCCCGTACAAAGGAGAATTAAAAAAACATAACACACATACTAATGCAGTCGATCAACTGCACTTCTACTGCCACAATTTTCTTTACGTGGACTAAAGTCATTTCCATTACTATCAGCAAGCAAATACTATAGCACCCTTGACTTGACTTTAACATCTTTTGGTAATGTAAAACTAAATGCCTTCCTCTCATTCAAAATAAAAGCCTGGACGAGAGTTTGTCTTTCAAGTTTTCACAACTTTTGTGTTTGATTTGCAAAAGAAAAGCCTTCAGGATGTGGACACTTACTTAGGTTTCTTGAAAAGAAGGAAAAATTATCTTGCTTTCCCATAACAAGAATAAACCACAAATTAACATCTCAGTAGATTATCTAATCTTATTCTCCTTCTTAAAACTTTCCATTGGCATCACTTTACTTTTAGAGTAAAATGTGGCCAAGATGCCCCACTTCTCCTGTCTTATCCCATGCCTTTCTTTTCATTCTTTGGGTTTCACTTTGTCACTTTTTCAGAGAAACTTCCCATGACCACCCAGTCTAAAATAAATAACTTTGTTTTGCCTCATACAAAGATCATGGCATCATATTTTATCAGTTTACTAGTATTTAGTAATATGAAATTAGCAAGTAAAACTGGTATTAACCAATTTAGGCACAAACACAAGTGATTGTTGAAAAATAGACAGCCCACCTGATTAGCGGCAGCAGTACCTGGGTACCTGGGTGTCCTAGAGAACAGCCTGCCAGTGGCAGTTTTCCAGGGGCAGCCGCAAGAGAGCACCATCTGGCCAGTTTGTTTGGGAGATGTTTGTTACGAAAGTTTTACTTTCTCCCTTCTTTTTTGTCCCATTAATAACTTTAGTTTTTTGTTGTTGTTTGTTTTCTGATTTTCCACATATATTATAAATTCCATGAGGGCAGAGATCATGGAGGGTAGTTCCATTGCCTAACACAGCTAGGTCCCTAATAGGTCTTCAGTTAAAATTTGCTGACTGACTACTTAAAATTTAGGCCTAAGAGTCACCCCCAAGAGAGCCTCTTTTGTTACTCAGATGTGGCCTCTCTCTCCAGCCAACACAACAAGCAATCTCACCACCCTTCCCCTACGTGGGACATGCCTCCCAGGGGTGTGGACCTTCCTGGCAACGTGGGACAGAAATCCTGGAATGAGCTGAGACTCAGCATCAAGGGATTGACAAAACTCTAGAATGAGCTGAGACCCAGCATTAAGGGATTGAGAAAACCTTCTCGACCAAAAGGGGGAAGAGTGAAATGAGACAAAGTGGCAATGGCTGAGAGATTCCAGAGTCGAGAGGTTATCCTGGAGGTTATTCTTACGCATTGAGTAGATATCACCTTGTTATTCAAGATGTAATAGAGAGGCTGGAGGGAACTGCCTGAAAATGTAGAGCTGTGTTCCAGTAGCCATGTTTCTTGAGGATGATTGAATAATGATACAGCTTTCACGATGTGACTGTGTGATTGTGAGAACTTTGCGTCTGATGCTCCTTTTATCTACCTTGTCAACAAATGAGTAGAACATATGGAATAAAAATAAATAATAGGGGGAACAAATGTTAAAATAAATTTAGTTTGAAATGCTAGTGATCAGTGAAAACGAGGGGCAAGGGGTATGGTAGGTATAATCTTTTTTTTTTTCTGTTTTCATTTTATTTCTTTTTCTATTGTCTTTTTATTTCTTTTTCTGAATGGATGCAAATGTTCTAAGAAATGATGATGAATATGCAACTAAGTGTGATATTGTGAATTACTATCTATGTTAATGCTCTATTTAGTTTGTTAAATTTTTTTAATTAATAAATAATTTTTTTTTTAATTTGCTGACTGACAGTTTATCTTCTGTGCCACTCTTGAAGAGAATTAGGAGCCTAGTCTAGTGTCTCCTCCAGCAGATTTTCCTACTTTGCACTGCTGTAGAAAAAAGTAGCGAAGCTTTGACTCCTATCTACTTCCAGCCCCTTCTGGTTTAGATCATGTGAGGTCTTATCCTCAACATGTCCTGCAGTAGCGCCCAAGAAGGTGTTTTTGTTTGTTTCTTTTTAATAAGTCCATAGGGAATTCTGATGCACAGCCAGGTTCAAGAACAACTGTATTATTTCAAACATCCTCTTATAGTGATAAAAGAATACTGTTAGTTATTCTCTCCTATATTATAGTAATTTAATTATAAATTATATTTTAGTCAGT
Source organism: Myrmecophaga tridactyla (assembly GCA_004026745.1). Lineage (NCBI taxonomy): Eukaryota > Metazoa > Chordata > Mammalia > Pilosa > Myrmecophagidae > Myrmecophaga > Myrmecophaga tridactyla. The sequence continues at coordinate 6,958 of PVIY010025739.1, read as the reverse complement.
AAACATGTGAAAGATGTTCAAGCGCCTGGTAATTAAATTAAATCCATTAAATTAAATTAATAATGAGATTCACTCAGACTGAAAATATTTAGCAACAAGGATATTAATCCAAATAATGCCTATAATAATGAAACACTGGAACAATTTAAATGTCCAGCTGTTAGGAACTTGTTGGAAAATTAAAGGGATCTATTCAAGCATTAAAAATAAATGTTTTATTTAGTATATGTTGCCTTAGGCAAATGTCAATTGCATTATAGAATGAGAAGTTATGAAACAGTATGTGCATTATAACCAGTTTTCTATGTGAATGTCTGTATTCATACATGTGCACAAATATATGAATACAAAAATATCAGGAAAGATATAATAAGAGACCTTACTGATTATTCTGTATTCTTTTATTCAGTAGCATTTTTTAATACCTATCATATGCCAGATACACATTTATATATAAAAATAAAGGCTTTCCTTGTAGCTTCTTTTATACTAGGAAAGGATATTTCAGTTTTACAGTATATGTTGAACAATAGGGAACAAGTAAAATTAAAATCAAAAAAGCAGATAGCTGAAGAGCATGTTTAGTATGACTGTGTTTGTGTTGAAGGGTACCAATAAAAATAAAAAAAAAATAGTTTCTGTATAGTTTTTTATTCATGAAAATTTTCTAGACTGATTCACAAGAAAGCTATTAATAGTGCTATTTGCTTCAAATGATAAGGCTGGAAAATCAGAAACATTGGGGAAATGGCCTTTTCACTTTTTACCATACATTCATTTGTAGAGAATTTTTTAGCATCCTTTGTTTGCTTTTTAAATTTTTACAAACTTAGCTAGTCCACCAAATACTTTTGAAAAGGAAAATAAATGCAACAAAAGCACAAGATATAATATAAAATTTAAATTGAATTTCATTGACTTTTAGTACAAATATTGTCTTTTCTATACCTGAATCATAATTCAATTCAGAACTGACCTGAATGTGAATATTTTGTAAATTGTCAAATATTGTAATTTAACATTTTGAAAATGCTTTTGCTTTTATAGACGACATTTGAAAGAGGACTAGAACTGCATGCCAAAGTTACAATTTTTGCAGAGGGTTGCCATGGACATCTAGCTAAGCAACTCTATAAGAAGTTTGATTTGAGGGCCAATTGTGATCCCCAAACCTATGGAATTGGATTGAAAGAGGTATCCTGGTTTCGCTTGTGCAGTTTTAATTTTGAGAAGCTTAATTTCATTTGTATTATCCTGTAATTTGATATTAATTTAACATTTATATTTTCATTGTCTTGAAATGTTCATTACAACCACAAGTACTTGAAATGTTTTTCAAGGGCTAGAAAATATTACTGATCAAATGCCATTACTGTTTAACTGTTTCAACATGTAGGAATTGTCTTATCAAATGTTGCTTGAAGTAAGTTTTGTACTTGAAAATATTTGTAACATTGATTTTTTTTTTTTAACGTTGTAATGCCATCTGTCCTAATATGATTTGACTTATATACATAATGGTGTTTCTAGAATGACCACATCCTTCAAAGAATTATTCCTTCAGGGGTGTAATGTGAAGATAATTTAGGTTATAAAATATACATTCAGATGGAGTATATTGATTACAACCTAAAATTTTTAATTAGTTCTGTCCATTTTTCAATTTATCCATTCTCTAATCTCTCCCAAACCATGGGTTTTTTAAGATGTAAAAGTTTCATTATAACCCTTCTCTTTAAAATTCTTTTAGGTTAAATCTCAGAAACGTTCGAATTCTATATATAACTAAGTTCATTGTATTGTGAATAAACACGTAATTGTTTTTGTAGATTACACATATTACCTAATTTTCAGAGACATATTTTTTAAATAAAATTTTAGAAACAATGGATATTGTTCAAAATTTAAAACTTAACAGTCTGAAACTAGGATGAAAATCAACTTTCTTTGATATTTTTTCATGTTTTTTCATGTTTTTTCATGTTTTTCACCATTACTGTTTTTCATTTGCAATTTTCATAAATAAGACAAAACTTGGCAAGTTTTGTGTATTGTGGGGATATAGAAATATTTAAATGCGGCGGTGAAATATTTGTGTGACACCACAATATTGTGTGACACCGCAATAGTGGATACATGACATGCATTTGTTAAAAACTATAGAACTATCCAGACAAAGATTAAACCCTAATGTAATATAATTAATAATATAGTATCTATATTGGTTCATCAGTTGTAACAAATGTACCACACTATTACAAGATAATAAATAGGAGAAACTGGGGCGACTTGGACAGGGAAGAGGAAATGTATGGGAACTCTGTACTCTCCTCACAATTTGCCAGTAAACCCAGAACTGCTCTAAAACAAAACACAAGTGTTATTAGTTTTTTTTTTAATTTAAATAATACTCCAGGGCTTCTTTTTTTTTTTTTTTAAGTTATGGATTATTGATGAAAACAAGTGGAAACCTGGGAGAGTAGATCACAGTGTTGGTTGGCCCTTGGACAGACACACTTATGGAGGATCTTTCCTCTATCATTTAAACGAAGGTGAACCTATGGTAGCTCTTGGATTTGTGGTAAGTTATATCCCCCTTACAGAATGTTCTGCTGTTAGAATCATAGGATCATCATCATAATTTTTAAAGAAAATTGTCTGGAGAACATTAAATGCTTTTCATCTAAAATGTACATTTTAATGTTATTAATATAAAATGTTTATGGGTATTATAGACGTTAGTCTGCTTAAACACACAGAGCTATAGTAATAGTAGCTACCACATGCCAGGCATTATGCTAGATGCGTTACTAAGATTTCTAAATAAGTTTCATAACCATTCTCTGAATGAATTAAATCCTTATTTTACTGATAAGAAAACTGAAGTCCAAACATGTTAAATAACTTTCCTAAAAATATACATGTTCTATGACAAAGCCTGAATTGATACCTGAGCCTGTCTGCCTTGAAAAGCCCATTTCCATTATAGCATGCTGCCACTGAAAATGAAATTGGCACTGGGTTTGAACCATTATCTGTTTTGAAACTGCAGCAGTTTCTCCTTTCAGGACCACCTACATCATAGCAGTAAATTACATCTTGAATGGTACAAGAAATGGAAAAAACTAAAACATGAGTTTCTGTAACTTACAGTTAGTGACAGCTTTATATTTTAGGTCATTGTATACTATATATTAACTTTATACATTATTGTTCAGTTGTGACCCCTGGCCAGTGTTCAGTACATCATCTTTGTCTACTTATTCTAGTGACCTAATCTTACCAAAGCAAAAACACTGGTTATTAATTTCACTACTTTCGTAATACCTTGTAAGTGTAACCCTCTATATTTCTTGTCTTCCTTTTTTCTGAGTGTGATTACATTGTTTCTTTATTTTTGCTTCTCTGTTACTAGAATTGGTTTCGGTAAATGAATAATAAATAATTACAACATCTTTTGTAGAACCATAATCTAATATGCTTACCTACAAATATTCTTCTAATTTGGACTTTGATTTCCAGAGTACAATGATTTGTTCATATGTTCTGAATTGAATTTGCCAATTTAATTAGTAATCTTTCTTTTCCAAATAGATTTTGTTCAGTTATTTATTTAATTTTGGGTTATTGTATATTTATTTGAATTTGGGTTACTGCATATAAGTTTAACATTCACATGTTTTCTGATAAATATTGTTTCCAAATGGCTCACATTTTAGCTTGGATTTAATTTGAAATAAAGTCTTTAATTGTGAAATATGTCACATTTAAATATAAAACTTTTAAGGTTGGTCTAGACTATCAAAATCCGTACCTGAGTCCATTCAGAGAGTTCCAAAGGTGGAAACACCATCCCAGTGTTCAGCCAACATTAGAAGGTGGAAAAAGGATTGCATATGGAGCCAGAGCTCTCAATGAAGGCGGCATTCAGGTAATTCTTCCAACATTTTTATTCCTTGTTTATGTTGTTATTATAAATTCAGCATTGAAAGTATAATGTGACATATTTAGATAAAGAATAGAAAATTATCTGACAGGAAGAGAATTTAAGGAATTAGACCATGTGATGTTTATAACTATGTCACACTTCTGCCTTTTGGGGAAAATCCTTAAACAGCATTTGCATTTATTTAAAATGTAGATACTGTGGCTACATTTTATATAGGATAGGAATCCACTGAATAAATTACAACATGAATTTAATGTTAAGAATATATTGGTCTCTAGAATTTAATTCGTTGGTTTTTTTGTTGTTGTTGTTGTTTTTATATTTTTATTGACAAATTTTCACAAACATTTACGTCCATACATGGTGTACAATCAGTGGCTCACAATATCATCACATATTTGTGTATTAATCACCATGATCATTTTTTCGAACATTTGCATCATTCCAGAAAAAGAAAAAGAAAAAATTCTTAAATACCATACCCTTACCCCTCCCTGTCATTGACCACTAATATTTCCATCTACCCAGTTTATTTTAACCTTTGTCCCACCTATTATGTTTATTTTTATCCATATTTTTTACTTATCTATCGATAGCCTAGATAAAAAGAACATCAGACATAAGGTTTTCACAATCATACAGTCACATTGTAAAAGCTCTGTTATTATACAGTTATCTTCAAGAATGAAGGCTATTGAAAAACAGCTTAACAGTTTCAGGTAATTCCCACTAGCCACTCCAGTACACCATAAAATGAATGCATAAGAATAACCTCCAGGATAAGCTCTCAACTCTGTTGGAAATCTCTCAGAGACTGAAACTTTATTTTGTCTCATTTTTCTTTTCCGCCTTTGTCAAGAAGGCTTTCTTAATCCCATGATGCTGGGTCCCAGCAAATGCTGGGAGTTCTGTCCCATGTTGCCAGGGAGATTTACACCCATAGGAGTCATGTCCCACATAGTGGGGAAGGCAATGAGTTTGAAGGCAGCTCTCTCTGAGTTGACCTAGAGAGAGAAGCCACATCTGAGCAACAAAAGAGGTTCTCTGGGGGTGACTCTTAGGCCTGATTTTAAGTAGGCTTAGCCTATCCTTTGCAGGAATAAGTTTCATTGGGGCAAACCCCGAGATCAGGGGCTCAGCCTATTGATTTAGTTGTCCCCACTGCTTATGAGAATATCAGAAATTCTCCAAATGAGAAAGTTGAATATTTCCTCCTTTCTCCCCAGTTGCCAAGGGGACTTTGCAAATACTTCTTTATTCATTGCCCAAATTATTCTGGGATATATCAGGGCATCACACTAACCTGGACAAACCAACAAGATCTCATAACCTATTCAAGATTCCATGTACTCATGGTGTTCAACTATACTGCCATACAAGTTAAATTAGGTACTGTGTTACTCAAAATATAAATTTTGCACCAAATAAACGTCTCTCCCTTTGGTCTCACACAGAAGTTGAAGTTTGAAAATATGGACAATATCATCTTTTACCCCGTATTCTGATCTACTCGAAATCTGATCCCTTTTTCAACTTTTTAAACAATTTCTATATGGGGTAATGCTGACTTTCATAGCTTCAGTGCTCTAACTCTGAGTCACAGATGTCACATAAATACCCAAAGTTTCTGGGAACGACTAGTTATATACAAACAGCTCAGTATCTCAGAATTTAGAAATAACAGTTACAACTCCTGAATATATGTGACTGCTATAGGAGCTTACAATCTAGGACCCTTTACAATAGGCCCCAACCTGATAATCCATGCTCTCGACTTCAGTTCACCGAGTTTTTATATCAGAGTTAATCCGTATGAGTGAGGCATGAAAATATTTGTCTTTTTGTTTCTGACATTTCATTCAACGTACAGTCCTTAAAGTTCATTCACCTAGTTGCATACCTCACAACTTCATTCCTTCTTGCAGCAGCTCAGTAGTCCATCGTGTGTATACACCACAGTTCCCCATTCCATTCCTCAGTTGTACCCTTAGGCCACCTCCATCCAATGTGAATCATGAACACTGCCACCATAAACACCAGTGTACAAATGTCCATTCGTGTCCCCACCCTGTTCCTCCAGGTATATACTGAGCAACAGGGTTGCTAGATCATATGGCGACCCCACTCCTAGCCTCCTGTGAAACCACCACATAGCCCTCAAAGGGACTGTGGTTCTGTTTCCCTACTGACAGTGAGTAGGTACATCTTTCTCTGTATTTTCTCTACCACCTGTTTCTCTGTTCATTTTTAAACAGTTTTATTCAGACACCATACAGTCTAACCTAAGTGTATAGACATACGTGTGCTACCATAATCTATATGAAGACATTTCTTTTTTCTTCTACAAAGAGTCCATACTTCTTCCCCATTCCTCCCCCCACCTGTTAACATTTAATTTTGGCATAATGCCTTTGTTAAACATTTAGTGGAAGCATATTACAGTGTTATTGTTAACTATAGACCCTAGCTTGCATTGATTGTACTTTTTCTTGTATACATCCATTTTCAACACCTTGCAATGTTGGCATTCATTTGTTCTCCTTCATGCAAAAACTTATTTTTATTTGTACATTTAATCCCTATCATTGTCTACTCTAGGCATTCCTAAGTTATACTTAATCCTCTATCTTTCCTTCTGGTTTCATATGTGCTTCTGGTCTCTGTCTTTATCCTTTGTCTTTCCTTCTGGTTTCATATGTGTCCCCAGCCCTTTTCCCTCTATCATACTCACATTCACCTTCATTGAGTGTATTTATATTATTGTGTAATAAGTAATACTGTGTTAACCATTTTTTAATTTTTACAAGCAGTCCTGTTGCACAGTCTGTATTTCTTCAGCACCAAATGCCCCTCTCTATCCTGTTTCTATATCCTAATAACCTGTGTTCTTAACTTCATCTCAAAGTGTTGGTTTGTTTTTAACTAGACAATAAAAATTATGCGGTCTAAGATGTCTCCCCTTATTCCCTAGCTGCCCAGAAATTCAAACACAAATTTAGTTTTCAGCTA
>PVIY010025738.1:0-36298 GCA_004026745.1 Myrmecophaga tridactyla | reverse complement strand
GTAGATAAAAGGAGCATCAGACACAAGGTTTTCACAATCACACAGTCACATTGTGAAAGCTATATCGTTATTCACTGATCATCAAGAAACATGGCTACTGGAACACAGCTCTACATTTTCAGGCAGTTCCCTCCACCCTCTCCATTTCCTCTTGGATAACAAGGTGATATCTACTTAATGCGTAAGAATAACCTCCAGGATAACCTCTTGACTCTGTTTGGAATCTCTCAGCCATTAACACTTTGTCTCATTTCACTTTTCCCCCTTTTGGTCGAGAGGGTTTTCTCAATCCCTTGATGCTGAGTCTCAGTTCATTCCAGGATTTCTGTCCCACGTTGCTGGGAAGGTCCACACCCCTGGGAGTCATGTCCCATGTAGACGGGGAAGGTGGTGAGATTGTTTGTTGTTTTGGCTGGAGAGAGAGGCCATATCTGAACAACAAAAGAGGTTCTCTTGGGGCTGACTCTTAGGCCTAATTGTAAGTAGGCTTGCCCTATCCTTTGTGGGGTTAAGTTTCATAGGGCTGTTTTTTTTTTATTATATGGGAGTTTCTTGTGCTTTCTACCTGGAAGTATTTAAGATGCTCTCTTTGACCTTGGGCTTAGGAAATCTACCAGTAAATGTCTAGGCATGTGTTTTCATTTATGGACCCTGTTTGGAACTTGGGGAGGCCTTTCCACAATAGACTTGGGCCTTTCTTTAGGGAAGCTTTATTTTATTTGTTTAGTTATTGACTCTCCTACTTCCCAAATTCAGATTAATTGCCTGTTGGGTCTCCTGAAGCTGTTCTCAACATTTTCTCCCCTTTTCCTTCTCTCCTGTTGTTTCTCTGCCTTTGCCATTTTGCTCAATGGTATGATATATTTCTCCCACTTTAAACTTTGGCCCACTAATTTGAGTCTCTATGATGACCTTGTACCTCTTTGATTCATTTACTGGATTTTAAAACCAAAAAGTCCCATTTTTTCAGTCCTTTTGTTATTGTATATTTGGCTCTCCTTGGGGACTTTCATTTTAAGTTGTCATCTGTTTTCTCCAGTGGCTCTATTTAATTAGGGGCTTCTTTGAGTTAAGGTTCTTTTTCTAATTATTTATTTTTATTTTTTAGAGCAGCTGTTTACAGAAAACTCAGGCAGAAAGCAGCATTCCCATGCCACCCCCACAGCTTTCCCTGTTACTAACATTTGCATTAGTGTGGTACTTTTATTACTACTGCGACAATATTATAATTATATTTTTATCTATAGCCCCTAGGTTATATTAAGGTTCAGTCTTTGTATTACACAGTTCTATTTTTTTTTTTATTGTGGTAACATTTATACAACATAAAATTTCTCATTTTAGCACTTCCGTGCTCTGTTCTTATCCTCTCTGGCTGCAGGACCTTGCAATGTGTGCTGTCATTTTTCTGTCTCTGTCTGCTGGGGCTCTGCTCCAGACTCTCTAGAGTGGCGAGGCTTCTTTGAGCCATGGGAAGCAGCCGTGGCCTCAGTTCCCAGGGATGTGTGGTCAGTCAGACATCCAGCCCTGCCCCACAGGCTTCATCCCGGGTGGGGAAGGCTGAGCTGACCTGTGACTTCTACCATGCATGTCACCAAGTTTGAGGAGATGAGAAAAGACCTAAGAGATATAAAAAGCTGGGGAACAGAGAGATTGAGAGTTTAGATGAACTCCTATGATGGTTTTTTTGCACTGAAAGCCAGAGACAATGCAGATTATCCAAATGCAGATTGGGGGTCAGAAATTGAGGACCCCTCACGGAAGCCCCTTCCCTCCCTCTGCTCCAGCAATGGCCATCACTGCTTCCGTGACCCACCAAGCCTGACTCTGCCTCAGGGCCACCACCCTTGCTATTCCCTTCCTGGAACTTACTTTTCACAAATACCGTCAGGGAGTGTAATAGGACCTCCCCACCCTGAACCTTTCCCCCCATCACCCTGCCTCATTCTCCTTCATCCCTCTTATTCCTACATCACATGACACTATATTTTTGTTTTTGTCAAACCTCATAAGAACAGGCACGTTTGTATTTTATCCACAGTTTCCATCCCATGCTCTGAAAATAGTCCTTAGCACAGGCAAACTCTTTGAAATGTTTGTTGAATGAATAAGTGGGCGAACAAGTGAGGCACCATGGAGACCCTTAGAAAGATTTAAAGTACGTTACGGCGGAAGGTCTTGTGTTGTGCCAGGTGGGCTGAGGACCCGCATGGTGAGGTTGCCTGATTCCTCTGGCCGAGGATAAAACATCACATCACAATCGAAGTGGCCAGACAGATGAACAGAGGTGGCATGTCTCAGGGCAGCATCTGCCAGCTCCAGGGCTGCTGTAGGGGTGGGGCCTTGCCAACAGCTCTCCAGGGTCCTTCTCTGCGAAGGGGATGCTCTTGTAGGCCCTGAGAACCTTGTTACATCTGCTCCAGGGCTTACATAACCTTAAGGAAGGGCTTTACTTATGTCTACGACCTTAAAGTGGGTAAGGCCTAAGGCCCTCCCAGGCTTCGCAGGGTGGAAGCCAAGGGTTCCCCTTGTGACACGTGCAGGGAACCCGGGCTGAGAGGAGCAGGGTCAGCATGCTGGTGGCCCCTCTGGACATGTCTCTGCCTCTAGCCCCCCAGGCCCCCACAAGGAGGCACGTCAGGACCTGCACCCCCTCTGGACATAAAGTGGGTTCCTTAAAAGCCCCACACTGCGGAGAGCACTTTCCATATCCTCTGTCTCTAGGCCATTTATTTCTCAGTTTATCTGATGTATATTCTCCGATCCTGCTAGAGTCCAGTGAAGAGAATGAAATAAGACATAGCCAACTGGAGTGCTTTTCCACTGCTGTCTCGGTAGAGAAGGACGAGCTTGCCGGGCCCGTGAGGCCTGTGACATAAATGCAGCTGCAGAGCTGGTGTCAGCCTGGGCCTCAGATCCGCTCTTACCAGGATGAAAGGAAGGGCTGCTATTTCGGTCAGCTGCCAAGCATCTCACCACCTGCCGGGGCCACGGGGTGATGTGCCCTCATTTTGAAAGACTAGAAGCCACAGCTCTGTCCTCCTGGTTCAGAGCATTCCTTTCTGGGGCTTATGGGAGAGAATGGACTTCACATGCGCCTGGGGCCCTAGAACTCTTTCTCCCTGAGGTGTGCACATTTAATGGTGTAGCTGCAAAGTTCAGAGCTGAACAAGTAGTTGGGGTGAAATTGTGTCTCTTGGTGGTTGATGAAAAGAAACTTATAAAAAGGTGGCACTGGGGGGTGGAGGCAGTTAAAATACCAAAATTTATCTGGAAAACTTGACAGGTAGCATAACATTGTGAGTATAATTAATGCTACTGAATTGTAGATTAAAGTGAGGAAATTCTAGGTTGTAGCTATGATATGACACTAGAATAAAAATAAAATAAAAACCTGGCAGGGCTGTCCAACACAGTGAACTCTGTTGTAAACTATGGACTAGAGTTAATAGTATGATTATAATATTTCATCAGTTGTAACAAAGGTACCAGATTAATGAAAAGTGATAATAATGTGTATATGGGGGGTACAGATATGGGAACTAAAATTTTTGGCCTGATTTTTCTAAAAACCCATGACTTCTGCAATAAACAGTTGCAAAATAAAATTCAAAATCCTGAAAGGTAAAATCCTCAAGGAGCCTCTGCTTTGCTTTCCAACTGCTCCTGTAGTTAATGGGTACTCCCTGTCTTCCCCCAAGATGCTTGGCTCATGTGGCTGGGGCTCCCTGCTGTGCTCAACACCAAATCTTTTTATTTTTTTTTTAATTAATTTTTAAATTTTTTAAAAAATATCAAAAAAACACCAAACAAATGCAAACATTCGTAACTTTTGATCATTCCATTCTACATATATAATCAGTAATTCACAGTATCATCACATAGTTGCATATTCATCATCATGATCATTTCTTGGAATATTTACATCTATTCAGAAAAATAAAAAGAAAACAGAAAAGAAATTCATACATACCATACCCCACCCCTCCCCCCTCACTGATCACCAGCATTTCACTCTAAATTTATTTTAATATTTGTTCCCCCTATTATTCATCTTTATTCCATATGTTTTACTCGTCTGTTGATAAGGTAGATAAAAGGAGCATCAGACACAAGGTTTTCACCATCACACAGTCACATTGTGAAAGCTGTATCATTATACAATCATCTTCAAGAAACATGGCTATTGGAACACAGCTCTACAGTTTCAGGCAGTTCCCTCCAGCCTCTCCATTACATCTTGAATAACAAGGTGATATCTACTTAATGCATAAGAATAACCTCCAGGATAACCTCTCGACTCTGCTTGGAATCTCTCAGCCATTGACACTTTGTCTCATTTCACTCTTCCCCCTTTTGGTAGAGAAGGTTTTCGCAATCCCTTGATGCTAAGTCTCAGCTCATTCTAAGGTTTTTCTCAATCCCTTGATGCTGAGTCTCAGCTCATTCTAGAGTTTTTCTCAATCCCTTGATGCTGAGTCTCAGCTCATTCTAGGATTTCTGTCCCACGTTGCCAGGAAGGTCCACACCCCTGGGAGTCATGTCCCACATAGACAGGGGGGAGGGTGGTGAGTTTGCTTGTTGTCGATGCCAAATCTTGAGTCTGGTTCCTTTGTGCTCCCCGAACTCCCCACTGTACACCCCCAAATCCTTGTTCCCCATGTCATAAATTCAAGCAAGCCTACTCACAGGGGACTTTTTGTGGTAATGGTCTTTGCTCCTTTTGGAGGCACCCTCATGCATGGTGTTGGAGCAGCATGTGGTGGGGAGACAGCTGGGTGGGTGAGAGCCCTGTATAGTTGACCTGGAGTTTTCCAGATGCAGGGACTGTCCCTGTGTCACATGGACTGTGTGTTTCAATGGAAGATTGCTTTCTCAGTGATTGCAAGCATCATAGATATCAACGCCTTTTAATGGGACAATGACTGATTGCATATTTTCTTAAAAAACACTGTCGTTATATGTGTGTTCACTTTAGAAATGGCGAGATCTAGGGAAGAATTGAAAAAATTGGTCATACACCCCTCACGACTTTAAATTTTTAATATTTATTTCTCTTGTTCACATGTTTTCGCTTGCATATATCACAAACAGAAATATGTGTGTGGGTGGGGTTATTGCAGTTTTTCCACTAGACTTTATTTCTTAACTCATAGTGTATCCAAAACCTCTTCCCAAGTACATACAGTTATCTCAGAACAAACCAGGAAGGCATAGTGGCTGTTCTGATAAAATGAAACACACAGTTCAGCTTTTTGGCCCTGGGTTAGACATCGGAGGTCCTAGCTGGACCTGAGAGAGCAGGCGCCTCTGCTGTGCATTCTGTTTCATGGGGATAATTTAAAGGTGAATGAAAAGGTTTAATCTCAGATTAGATGCTTCGGAGGCTGGGCTTTCCAGGCGTCTGAGCCACCGTGCCCAGAGGTTCCTTCTTTGGCACCTGCCTGCCCTATGGCTTCAACTGTATGTAAATTTATTTCTGTGGAGCAGTGGGGGGAATCAGCAGTGCCCCCCAGGGCAGAACCTGAGGTGTCTCCTTTGCTGCCATATCCTCAGTGCCCATATGTCAGTGCTCCCTATGCCAGAAGACCTTGATCAACATTTGCTCCGTGACTGGCATTGCAGTGGCTCTTTTTGGGCACTAATACTCTTGGTGTCTCTTTCAGGAGGGTCGGGGTCCCGGCCATTGGCACGGGACGTACGAGGCCGAAGCATCAGCCTGAAGGCTTCCACCCCTGCCCGCGCCAGGCAGTCTGCCTTCAAGACCATGCCCCTCCACTGGTCATTTGGAGCCAGAGAGAAAACCCCCGGCGCATCCATTGAGTTGGTGGAGTACTTGGAATCCAGACGGAGGCCTCGATCCACCAGCCAGTCCATCGTGCCACTGCTGACGGGCGCTGCTGGCGGGGAAGAGAAGTCAGCGGTGCCGACGCCACACACCGCCCTGCCCGCCAGAGCTGGAGAGAGCACTCTGGCCAGGCTGCTGCGACCCGCGGGCCCTTCCAAACACCATTCCAGCCCAGATGACTTGGATGGTCTAAACACAGCCGGGAAGCTAAAGGAAAATATAACTCCGGAGATCAGGCTGCCCAAAAAGCTTGACCTGCCCCTGTCTGTGATGCCCTCAGAGGGGACCGAGAAGCCAGCCCGGCTGGAGGTCCAGAAGACCACGAACTGTCAGGCGAGTGGCTGTGTGGGAAGCAGCAGCCATGCATCCTCCCTGAAGGAGGCTCTGAACACTGCAGGGTTACCTAGAAACAGTAAGGACAGTCGCCGCGCTACCTTAGCCAAGGGGAGGGCTAGTGCAGGGGAAAGGGACTTTGAGACAGACAGACTCCGTCCTGGGACATTCACCCTTCTGAGGTCTGTGTTTTGGAAGAAGGAGAACAAGAGGAAGAGCGAGGGGGCAGAGGTTTCCCCCCAGGGGTTCCCGAACTCCCTGGGGAGCGGCAGTCTGAGCACAGCCCGGGAGGAGCAGGCTGGAGGCTCGTCTTCTTCCCTCAAATTCAGGGAGAACCTGGTCAGCACCCTGGACAGGGACGCCCGCTCTGCGCCCAGCTCTCTCTATCTCCCTCGCAAAGCCGGCAGACCCACGAGAGGTAGTGGCCCGGGCACGTCCCGGGGGAGTGTTCCTGGGGAGCAGACTTCCTACGGTACCTTGGAGAAGGTGAAATACCACACTCTTTCCTTGGGTCGAAAGAAAAAATTACCCGAATCCAGCTTTTGATGGCACATTCCAGTACAGAGTGAATCTGGTATCCTTGCAACTTTGTGCTAAGCAGAAACCCTTGTCCGCGTATAGGCAGCCTGTGTTGAGAATGGGCTTTTGGGAAGCGTGTTGTCTTCTGAAAAGTATATATATATATTTTCCCCACATGTAGACTTCCAACACCTAAGTATTTATTTGTACTCTTGAGTGCTGTTATATGCCACGGTGCTGTTGGGTCAACATTACCAGTTCAGGACAAGAACTGATATTTTGTTAAAATGATTCTAAAAAGTGATTTGTGTGTGGGCAAACCTTAGAGCATAACTCTGTGGTCGAGCCCAGTTTGTATGAATCTTCTTTATCATGTTAAATATTGTCATTGGCCTTTCTTTTTAAAATCATCTTAAAAAAATTTTTTTTCCCTTTTAATGTTTCTCTGGGATAAAGCATTGAAAAGTTCATTAAAAAATGGGTAGTAAATTAAGGCAAGATTCTAGGGGAGAGAGAGATGGGAGAGAAAAGAATGAGAGTTTAGGAGATATTTAATATATAACATAATTGTATTAAAGTTTTTCAAAGTATTTTAAAAAGATAACTATTTTGGTACTAGGAAAAAAGGAAGTTTGTTTTTTTAAATTTAAGTATGAGATCTATGTACAATTTTAATAAAAGTCTGTCAATGAAACATGCAACTGGCTATCTGAATTATTTAAGCTTGTGATCAGTGGCCTTTTTTTTTGTTCCTGCTGTGTAGATATGACTCCTTGCTGTTGCTATCAGAAAGTAATTATTTGAATTCTTTCTGATTTAAAAGTGCCATAAATTAAAGTAAGTTGCCTTTTCCTCAAAAAAAGTAGAGGTCTCATGACTTCACCCATTTGGTTTCCCTCTGAGGGTCTTGAAAGGGAATACAGCCCTCTTCAGTTGCTGTATTTACAAGAATCTTCTCGCCTGTCTCTGGATTGAGACGCCAGACCCTTGGCTGGGGGCTCAACAGTTTTTGAGGCCACTGGTGAGAAGTGCAAAACAGTCCATTTTCTAGAGATACTTCCCTTACAGATGGGACTTTTTTTCTGAAACGCCTTCTCCTCCTTTATTAAACAGGCACAGTAATACGGACATGAGGGACTAAGAACATAAAATGAGACCTATATGGAAGTGGCTGGCATGTTTAATGACCTGCTAGAAGATTGCGAGGTCAGGAAATACATAATTGAAGCAGAATTGTACATGCAGTTCTCAAATTGTGACTCCACGTGGGCAGAAACTCAAGATTGTAGGGAAATGTCTTGTTTTCATGATAAGTTTAAGTTTAGGAGACTTGAATCATCTGGAGATGAAGCAGTAGTAGCAAGAGATGATGGGAATCTTGTTTAAGACATTAGATCCAAGAATTAATTCTTCCCCCTTCAGTGTGACTTGCTGGCATATCTCTGCTACTTTTTTCTTGGTTTAAGAAGAAGGAAAGTTTGGGTTCTACTTACCTTTGATTTGAGCCATAGTTAGAAGGTAGAACTGAGGTGATAGGGGAAGAAAGCAATGTAAACCCAGACGGCAATAAGCATACCAGTAGACATACATGTGTGTGCTTTAAAAAAAAAAAAAAAGCCAATATTCTCTCCTGGTCTTAATTGTGCTTTCAGGCCATTCGGAAGACCTGTTTGCCCCTTGGGTTATTGGAGTCTAGACATCTTCCTGCTTTCCCGTGTTTTCTCTGTTGCCATATTTCACTTCCTTTGTCCTCCAAGAGTTAGAGGACATGCACCCTCAGGTCTCCCCAGTAAAGACTCAGTCTTGAGAATACTCTTGGAAATCTAAGATATCATGAGAGAGTCCCAGTTGTTAACTGCTCTCCATAAGTCACTGCAAAACTGAGCATTTACCCAAGGCTACAAAATTTGAGATTAGGGAAAGGTCGAAAGCCATTGAACCAGACAGGAATCTTGTCAGAGAATGCCAACCCAGAATGGCAGAAAAGACCTCCCACTCCTTCTCTGGTCTCTAACCCTTGCCACCTGAGGCACAGTTACTGGTCTGATGGTGACAGCCCACCCTTGACTCCTAAAGAATCCCCCGGACCTGGAGTACCTTTCCTTCATCCTGCGTCACTGCTGTCTCCTACAAGTAGGGGGAAGGGCTGGCTGGTGTAGAACCTTGGACTGGGAGGTCATGCTGGTGGCATCAGAAGCTGGAAGGGCCTTCGGGATCAGAGGAGAAAGATAGGAGACAAGAGCAGGGGAGAGACCATATCTATAGGAGTTGTGTAATTATAGTTCTGGGAACAAATGGAGGTTTTACTCAATAAACTTTTGAAGGTCCATTCTCCATTAAGCAGTATTTCAGGATCTGAGAATATGATAGTAGGTAAGACAAACATGGTTCTTGCCTTCAGGGAACTTATATTCTAGTTGGAAGATACAAAGAACTGATACGTATATCTAAGGTAATTTCAGGTAGTGTAAGCATTACGAAATAAACAGGGTCACATGACTTGGCAAAGGGAAACCAATGTGGGCTTGCTGGAAAAATTGCAATTTCAACCTGCATTATAATTTAGCAGATTGGAAAATCTATCTCTGAATTTGTTACTCACCCAACTTAAATTTTGAGAGTTCCTTAAATATTTTATTTACATGTCCTTTATTAGATATATACTTTGAAATATATTTTTCCCAGTCTGTGACTTGTCTTTTTATTCTCTTAACTGTCTTTTTAAGGATGAAGTTTAAAATTCTGAATAAGTTCAATTTATCATTTTTCTAATGGATTGTACTCTTGGTGTCATATCTAAGAAATCTTCACCTAGCTCAAGTTTGTGCAAATTTTTGTTCTATATTTTCTTCTATTAGTTTTGTACTTTCAGGTCGATGATTTTTTTTTTTAGGTGCCTGGGCTGGGAATTGAACCCAGGTTTCCCACATGGCAGGTGAGCATTCTACCACTGAACCACCCATGCAACCCTGATCTATGTCTGATTCATTTTGAGTTCATTTTTGCATATGGTATGAGATATGAATGTCCAATTATAGCAACACCAGTTGTTGGTGCTTTTCACCATTGTGTTACCATCACATCTTTGTTGAAAATCAGTTGACCATATATGTGTGGGTCTATTTCTAGACTTTAGAATCAGTTCCATTGGCTTTTTTGTCTGTCCTTACATTAATACCATAGTGTTTTGATTATTAAGCTGTATAAAAGTCTTCAAATCAGGTAGAGTAAGTCACGCAATTTTATTGTTTTTTTAAGTTTTTTATTTTTATTTTTTTATTTACTTTCTCTTTCCATATAAAATTTAGAATCAACTTGTCAGTTTCAACAAAAGGGGTCCTGGGATATTACTTGACATTACCTTAAATCTATAGGACAATTTAGGAAGAACTGGCATCTTAACAGTATTGAAACTTTTGATCCATAAACATGGTATGTATCTCCATATATTTAGATCTTTTAAACATATCTCTAAGTACTGCTTTATAGTTTTCACTGTACAGGTCTTACACATCTTTTGTCAAACATAGATCTAAATATTTCATATTTTTATGCTAATGTAAATAGATTAAAATTATTTTTCAGTTTCTGAAATTTTGTTGCTGGTATGAATACAGTTGATTTTTGTATATTGACCTTTTATCCTATGACCTTGCTTAAATTGACTTATTCTAGTAGCTTTTGTGTAGATATTAGGATTTTTTACATAGATAGTTGCTATATATAAATACAGTTTTACTTTTCCCTTTCAATCTGTGTGCCTTTACTCTCTTTTTCTTTTTATAGTGCACTGGTTAGAATATGTAGTATAATGTTTAATACTAGTGAGAGAAATCCTTGTCTTTTTATATCATGGGGAAAGCACTTGGTGTTTCACCATTAAATATGATTTTAGTTTTAGGTTTTTCATAGATGTACTATATCAGGTTGAAGAACTTCTGCTATTCCTAGTTTGCTGAAAAGTTTTATCAGGAGTGGATATTGGATTTTATCAAATTTTTTTTTGCACCTATTGAGATGGTGATATGGCTTTTTCTTTTTTAGTCTGTTGGAATAGTGAATTACATTGATTTTTTAAAAATTTTTTCTTATTTTTTTATTAATTTAAAAAAAGTTACAAGAATGAAACAAACATTCTTAATATATGCTCATTCCATTCTACATAATAATCAGTAATTCACAATATTATCATATAGTTGCATATTAATCATCATTATCATTTCTTAGAACATTTGCATCAATTCAGAAAAAGAAATAAAAAGACAACAGAAAAATAAAATGAAAACAGAAATAAAAAATTTACATACCATACCCATCACCCCTCCCTTTCGTTAATCACTAGCATTTCAAACTAAATTTATTTTAACATTTGTTCCCCCTATTATTTATTTTTATTCCATATGTTCTACTCATCTGTTGATAAGGTATATAAGGAGCATCAGACACAGGTTTTCACAATCACATAGTCACATTGTGAAAGCTATATCATTATACAATCATCAAGAAACCTGGCTACTAGAACACAGCTCTACATTTTCAGGCAGTTCCCTCCAGCCTCTCCATTACATCTTGGTTAACAAGGTGATATCTATTTAATGCGTAAGAATAACCTCCAGGATAACCTCTCCACTCTGTTTGGAATCTCTCAGCCACTGACACTTTGTCTCATTTCACTCTTCCCCCTTTTGGTCGAGAGGGTTTTCTCAATCCCTTGAGTCTCAGCTCATTCTAGGATTTCTGTCCCACGTTGCCAGGAAGGTCCACACCCCTGGGAGTCATGGCCCACACAGACAGAGGGAGAGTGGTGAGTTTGCTTGTTGTGTTGGCTGTAGAGAGAGGCCACATCTGAGCAACAAAAGAGGTTCTCTTGGGGGTGACTCTTAGGGCTATTTTTTAAAAAATTTTTTTATTAATTTTAAATTAAAAAAAATATGACAACAAAGAAACACAAACATTCTTAATATATAATCATTCCGTTCTACATATATAATCAGTAATTCACAATATCATCACATAGTTGCATATTCATGATTTCTTAGAACATTTACATCAATTCAGAAAAAGAAATAAAAGATAAGATAAAAAGAAATAAAATGAAAACAGAAAAAAAAAATTACACATACCATACCCCTTACCCCTCCCTTTCACTGATCACTAACATTTCAAACTAAATTTATTTTAACATTTGTTTCCCTGGTTATTTAATTTTATTCCATATGTTCTACTTATCTGTTGACAAGGTGGATAAAAGGAGCATCAGACACAAGGTTTTCACAATCACACAGTCACATTGTGAAAGCTATATCATTATACAATCATCCTCAAGAAACATGGCTACTGGAACACAGCTCTACAGTTTCAGGCAGTTCCCTCCAGCTACTCCATTACATCTTGAATAACAAGGTGATACCTACTTAATGCATAAGAATAACCTCCAGGATAGCCTCTGGACTCTGTTTGGAATCTCTCAGCCATTGACACTTTGTCTCATTTCACTCTTCCCCCTTTTGGTCGAGAAGGTTCTCTCAATCCCTTGATGCTGAGTCTCAGCTCATTCTAGGGTTTTTCTCAATCTCTTCGTGCTGAGTCTCCACTCATTCTAGGATTTCTGTCCCACGTTGCCAGGAAGGTCCACACTCCTGGGAGCCATGTCCCACACAGACAGGGGGAGGGTGGTGAGTTTGCTTGTTGTGTTGGCTGGAGAATTACATTGATTTTTAAATATTTAAGAAAACTTGTACTCCTAGAATAAGCTTCACTTTGTTGTGGTATATTATCACTCCTTATGTTGTTGGATTTGATTTGCTAAAAATTTTTTTTTTTATGCTATATGGTGGGGTCACATTTCATTATTTTTCCATGTGAGTACCCCATTATTGCAGCACCATTTGTTGAATTTTTGTTTGGTTTGCTTGTTTGTTTTTTGGGGGAAGTGCATGGCCTGGGAATTGAACCCAGGTCTCCCACATGGCAGGCGAGAATTCGACCACTGAACTACCCTTGCACCCCCTGATCTGCTAAAATTTTATTTACAATTTTTGCATCTCTATTCATAAGGGTTATTTGTTTCTTTCTTCGTAATGTCTTCGCATGGGTTTGGTATCAGGGTAACGTTAGCCTCATTAGAATGAGTTGAGAATTACTCTGTGCTTGTCAATTTCCTCAAAGAATTTGTATAGCATTGGTATTATTTCTGCCTTAAATGTTTGGTAGAATTCACGAGTAAAGCCATCTGGGCCTGGAGTTTTCATTGTGGGATGGTTTTTAACTACAAATTCAATCTTTTTAAAGGATATTAGCTATTCAGATTAACGCTTCTTGAGTGAGCTTTGGTAGTTTATGTCTTTCAAGGAATTTGTACATTTCATCTAAGTTGTTCAGTTTATTGGAATAAAGTTTTAATAATATTTCCTTATTCTTTGAATATCTGTTTGCTCTGTTGTGATATCACTTCTCTCATTCCTGCATTAGTAATTCATATCTTCTGTCTTATTTTCCTGATTACTCTGACTAGAGAGTTATTAATTTTATTGATCTTATCAAGGACCAACTTTTGGTTTCATTGATTTTCTTTATTGTTTTTAAATTTTCTATTTCATTGACTTCTGTTCTTTATTATTTCCTTTCTCCTGCTTAATTTGGATTTAAGTTCTTTTTTTTTTTAAAGTTAAGTGCTTTTATTTATTTATTATTTTTTTTTAATTTGCATATGGGCAGGAGGCACCAGGGATCGAACTCCAGACCTCCAGCACGGCAGGTCGGAGCTCTGCCTGCTGAGCCACGGCAGCCGCCCTGGATTTAAGTTCTTAAAGTAGAAATTAGAGTAATTGATTTGAGACTTTTTCCTCTTCAAGTAAAGGTAGTTAGTACTTTAAATTTCCCCTAAGTACTGCTTTAGTGACATCCCATGAATTCTGATACATTGTTTTCATTCACAGGAAAATACTTTCTGATTTCCCTTTGATTTCCTCTTTGACCTGTCGGTTTTTCCGAAGTGTGGTATTTACCCACTATGGTGGTGGGAAGATGAGGTTTGAAGCTAAGACCGTATTCCCATTCTATGGAAAAACTGATCTGCATTGGGGGAGAATGAGGCAGATACACAGAGAAAGATGAGTTTGGAGACCACAGGTCCCAGAAGAGCCCTGCTTGTAATGTCCACCGAGGCCCAGCTCCATGTACACTTGTCCTGTAGGGACCAGCTTCCCCATGTGCGGTGGGAGAGGCACTGCCAGCATCTCTGTGTTCATCTCCCATCCTTAGGGCTGTATGCAGGGCTGCTAAATATTTCCTATACAGCCTTTTAAAATAGCTGCATAGTGTTTTGTTTTAAAAAAATTTTTTATTGTGGTAACATAAGTACGATAGAACATTTCCCACTGTAACCACTCAAATATACAATCTGGTGGGGTTGCATTGACAATACTGTGCCACCATCACTGCCATCCGTGACTGAACTTCTCCATCTTCCAGACAGAAACTCGGTAACCCATTAAGCATTAATTTGATCTTTCCAGAGTGGATCTGAAATGAATGTTTTTTCTTTTAGGAAAATTGTTTTCCGTTTCTCAAGCTTTTTCTCCCCTTATTTTCTAACGAGTAGGGGACATTGCAGACAGAAGTAGAACTGCAGCACCTTCTTTTAGAAGCCATGCTTAGTGTGCATTGGACAAGCTTTGAGGCATTTGTGTATTTATTGATGGGCTGCTGCTAGCTTCTATAATGCTTGAAACAAGGGTCTTTAATGAGAGCCCTACTCTGGACAAATTAAGTAGGTATGTAGTTACTGCCTCACTATGGGGACAGATTACTTTCACTATTAAATCCTGGTCCCCTTATTGTGAAAAAGAGGCTCTCTTTAGAATGGCATGTGCTGGTTTGAAAGGATTTATGTACCCTAAAAAAGTCATGTTTTAATCCTAAATGATCTTGTGAGAGCAACGGTTTCTTCTAATCCCTATTTAGCACTTTAGGTTGGAAACTTGATTAGGTTATCTGCACGGAGATGTGACTCAATCAACCATGGGTATTAAAGTTGATTGAATGGAGACTTCTCCACTCATTCTAAGTGGGTCTTGATTGGTTTACTGGAATCATATAAAAGAAGAAGTATTTTGAAGAAAGCTTCAGAATGCTGTAGAACCACAAAGCAGAGTGTCCACCAGCCAGCGACGTTTGGAGATGAAGAAGGACGTGCCTTCCAGAGAGCTTCATGAATCAAGAGGCCTGGAGAGAAAGCTAGCAGATGCCACCATGTTCGCCATGTGCCCTTCCAGCTGAGAGAGAAACACTAAGCACCATCAGCCTTCTTGAACCAAGGTTTCTTTCCCCGGATGCCTGAGATTGGACATTTCTATAGTCTTGCTTTAATTGGGACATTTTCTCAGCCTTACAACTGTAAATAAGCAAATTATTAAATTCCCCTTTTTAAAAACCATTCCATCCCTGGTATATTGCATTCTGGTGGCTAGCGAACTAGAACAGAAACCAACCTATGGCAAATAATCCCACAAATGAACTGACCAAAGTGGCCAGAGAAAATGTTGGGTATGAACAGCACTAATTCTTACCTGCTGGCTTTACTTTAAACCTGGGCAAGACAGAATCACCAACAGTCTGCAAGAAAAAATCCATTGTGGTTTATTTATATATTTTTAATTTTGTTATTTTTTAATTAAAAAATCATTAGGGAGGTTGTACATTTATAGAAAAATTATGTGTTAAATACAGAGTTCCCATATACTACCCTATTAAATATGTTTATAATGTGCTATTAACTATAGTCCATGGTTTGCAATAGGGTTGTGTTAGTTTGAAGCTTTTATGTACCCCAGAAGAGGTCATATTCTTTTAATGTGTCCCTGTGGGTACAGACCTTTTGTGGGTGGGACCTTTTGGTTAGGCTGTTTCAATTGAGATATGGCACATGCCATCAAAGTGGCTCTTAATCTTCATACTGGAGTTCTTTATAAGAGGATAAAAGACACAGAAAAAGTCCAGAGAGCTCAGAGAAGCCCCACAAAGTGGAGAGATGAATTTTCTCATAGAGAAAAGCCCCAGAGAAACTAGGAGAGGACCAACAAGTTCAGAGAGGTGGCCACTGGAACTAGAAGCTGAAGGCAACGAAACCCAGGAGCGAAGGACCAGCAGATGCTGTCCATGTGCCTTCCCATCCTTCCCAGGATGCCAGCAGCCTGTCTTCAGAGTCCATGTATTGTCCTGTTGGTTTCTTAAGTTGGACACTTTCGTAGCCTTAGAATTGTAAATGTGCAAGATGATAAATCCCCATTTAAAAGCTGGTCCATTTCTGGTATAGCATATGCTAGCAGCTTTAGCAAACTGAAACAAATGTTTTCTGTTGCACAGTCCTCTGTGTGTGTGTGTGTTTTATTCTAGTAACATATCCAACAAGAAGAAGCAAATCGAGAGAGTCAGAAACAAAAATGTAGATTAGCAGGGGTAGGGAGCAGGTAGACAATGGGGATTAATGATTAAAGAATGATCCATTTTTGCTCTTTGATATCTAAGTCTTACAATACATTCCCTGCCAACAGATATTGTTTTATTATGTCACAGTTTATTTTTTCATCTTCCTATGGCCCTTGGGGCCCCCAGATTCCCCCAAAGGAATCTTTGGTTAACAAAACTTGGTGTGACACGATGATGACAACACAATAGAGGCTGGGGCTGTTGTCCCTGAAGGTTTCTGCACCATCACATTTCCTGGAAAGGCAGACATCAGGATTGCACGCACATACATGGTGTGGCCAAAGACCAGGACAGAGACTCTGTGACTTCACAGAATGGAGGATGGAAATCAAGGGTAATCATAGTCTGTTGGAACTCTTTCTTGGAGACAAAAGAATTTAGGAGGATTAAGGACTGGACGTGAGAAGTAATTGTGCATGTTTAATGGGGGTGGCCTGAGCAGCCACACATGGGAGACTCAGTTTGGGGCCTGCGGGGCTGAGTTTTTCAGGGCATGTTGGGGCAGGCCAGACTGTGTCTGCATGAGTAGACCTCAGCTGCTTCTGTCTAACCTGTGGGTCCAAGTAGAAGCATTTCTGAAGGTCTGGTTGACTTGGCCTTTGGGGCCTGTTCTAGTTTGTAAGCTGCCGGAATACGATATACCAGAAACAGAATGGCTTTTAAAAAGGGGAATTTATTAAGTTGCAAGGTTGCAGTTATAAGGCTGTGAAAATGTCCAGATTAAGGCACCAAGAGGTTACCTTCACTCAAGAAAGGCTGATGAAGTTCAAGGTTTCTCTCTCAGCTGGAAGGGCACATGGTGACGTCTGCTAGCTTTCTCTCCAGGCTTCTTGTTTCATGAAGCTTTCCCAGGGGCATTTTCCTTCTTCATTTCCAAAGGTCTCTGGCTGTGTGGGCTGTAAAGCTTTTTCCAAAATGGTTCCCTCTTAAAGGGCTCCAGTAGGCAACCCCAGCTTGAATAGGTGGTGACACATCTCCATGGAAACCATCTGGTTAAAAGTTACCACCCACGATGGAATGGGTCACATCTCCATGGATAATGAAAAAGCTCCTACCTAACAATATTGAATGAGGATTAAAGGGCATGGCTTTTCTGGGGTACACCACAGATTCAAACTGGCACAGAGCCCTACAACCTAAGCTAATGGTGTCCCTCTAATTCTTCTTGCACTGGGAGGCAAGAGACCTGGGTGGAGGCTGTGCCATAGTGGCCAGATGACTTTAGTCAAGTCACTTCATGTGTCTGGTCTTCCCTTTCCTCATTTGTAGATTGATACTGGGCCAGGTTCTACCCAAATTCCTCCCCAGTCCTAAGGGTCTTTCATGGATAGTACAGTTAAGAGACCAGACTCTGGAGGGAGACTGCCTAGGTCCACAGCCTGCCCTGCCACATTCCAGCAGGGTTAGTACATTCTCGGCAAGTGACGTCAGCTCTTGGTGTCTTACTTTCCTCATCTGTTATCTCAGTATGTCAGATTACTATGACAAATACCACACATTGGGTTGGTTTAAAAAATAAGCATTTATTGGCTCCTGGTTTCAAATGAAGCCTCAAATCAAGGCATGAACAAGGCCACATTTTCTCCCCAAAGTGTCTACTGTTCTGGTGCTGGCTTGTTGCCCTCCTTGGAATTTCCTGATTTGCCTCTGTTCCTCCCGTCACATGGCAATGTACTTGGTCTCCTCCTGTGTCTTTCTCTGACATCTATTTATAAGTTCTCTAGTGACATAGGTTGAGGCCCAGGCTGATTCAATTTGGCCTCATCTAAGTAGGACCTTAGAAGATTCTATTTTCAAATGAGTCCACACCTTATAACTCATATACATCCTCAAAAGGTCCCGTATTCAAATGGGCTCACCCTCGAAGGAAACTGCATTAAGAACACGTCTGTTGCTGGGGTGCACAATTTAACCTACCCTATCTGTGAAATGGGAATAATAATAGGACCTGACTCTATAGGGCTATTATGAGTATTGAGCTAATCAGCAAATGTTAGTTATTACCATTAACAGGACTCTCTGACTTCCCAGCAGAGGAGCCCAAGCAATCATGTTGTGAGAACAAAAGGTTCTTCCAGTTCTTAGAACAAGTTGACTTGGCCTTGAGTATACAACCTAAGTGACAGAGGGCAGCTGGATAAATACTTTTGTTGAAATGTAATTGAATCTTGAGTTAAAAAAAAAAATCTTCTATTCTACTACCTTAGGAGAAACTGTTGTGTACCATTCTGGACCAAAGTTTACTCCATTTCTAGAGATCAGATAATTTCATCTGCCAACTGTTCAACCCATTTGGGGTTGTATTATTCTTGTCTATGGCTGAACTCAAAGTGCTTCCTACCTAGGGTATGTTCTGGACTTTTGTTTTGATAGCCAACTGGAAATTACTTGAAAAATATTGAGTCGTGCTCATGAGGTCATCTTGATGCTAACAATCCTAATTCTTTCTGGCAGCTTCTCCCCTGAGTAGGTTGGATAGCATGACCTCTTGGACATAGCTCAGTGTCATGGGGCACCATTCACATCTTGGCGGACTTAAGTTCTTTGAATACAATGAAAAAGGTTCTCTCCAAAGCAGTGCAGTATGGAGGCTCCAGTCATTGTTCTGCTGGTTGTGATTTTAAAGGCCCCTCTGTAACTCTGGGGTTCATTTCAGGATGGAGAAACAAAAACCCTGAATCCCTATAAGAGCTACATTCATCAGGACCCTTTTATGTGCCTGTGGTGGACACTTAATTCAGAGAGTTTAAGCCCCAAAGTGAATTTATTGGTTCACCCAACTCAAAAATTTGGGGATGGTATTAACTCCATGCATGGCTGAATCTAGTACTGTCAACGATGGTATCAGGATTCGTTTTTTCCTCTAGGTCTTGGGTGTACCTTTTGTTGGATACATTTTTCAGGCTGGTTCACCTCTTGTTTTGGCAAGAAGCGGTAGGGTCAGCTCCAGCCAAACTATATAAAAGTCCATTCCCCAGACAGAAGGCATGAGTTCTCTTTCTAGAAGGTGGGAACCTGGGCATACAGTAACAACAAACAACTGCTCTTGTAGGCACCAGAATTATTATTTGATCATTCCATTTTGTTTCTGTCTATGGCAGCATTTCTGTATATTCTTCCATCCTATATTTTTATCGCTTTCTTCCTTACTACTTCCCTTTTCTTTGTTCATTTACCCAGGCCCCTCTCCATCCACTTAGCTCATTCAGTGGATGAAGAGCCCCAATTAGTGTCAGAATGTTAAAAGAAAAGGTCAAATAGAACACATTTCCTTTTCAAAAAGATACTTTGATTCAATTCCCAGACCAGGCACCCCCCCCCCAAAGAGATACTTTGCAGTATGTCTGCAGTACTTAGATTTCTTCTTATCTAGGATGAGAGGTACCAATGGAATAGAAGTCCTAGGTTCAAATGGAGGGCTAGCTACTAATTGTGTGGCCTTAACACAAGTAAATTGAAGTGCGTGAACTTTGTATTGTTCATTGATAAAACAGGAACTTTCAGTAGTGGAGTGGAGTGAGCTTCCGCCAGCCCCGGGGAGCCTATGGTGAGAGATTCAGGAATTTCAACAGCCATCGGTGTGTCAAAATCAGCCATGGTAGGATTATTGACAGCATAGAAATCAGCAAATCCTACAAATTGGGGCTTTTTCTTTTCTTTTTTTTCTGGAGAGCCGATTTACTAGCACACCACCCAAATTATGATCCCTTCAATTATTACCTCTGGAATTAGTTCAGAAAGCATATCTGAAATCTGGAGAAGCAGTGTTTGCAAAGTGGTTGCAAACATGGGCTTTGGAATCAGTGAAACAAGGCCTCCAACCCTGGCACTGCTACTTCCCAGTTTGTGTCCTTGGACACGTTCACCTGTCTGAGCCAGAGAATTCTCATGTGAAATGAAGATAATCTATCTTGTGGAGTTGATGTGAGAATTAAATTACTTAATTGTGTGCTTATTACACTGAATAAACATTACCGTACTTTGAAAAGGATAAAGCACCATTCATTGAGAAGATACTATTAAGGGGTGAGTAAACAGAGTTTTCAATAACCTCCTCTGGCTTACAGATAAGAGTTTCATAGACTGTCAGAACTGACTTCCTATTGGTTGATGTTAGTTTTAGAGTAGGTTGTGTTTTGGTTGGTCCCTCTAGCAGGGCTAGCATATTTGACGCTATGCAGATCCCCTCTTTGTACTGTATTCACACATAGACGTCTCCAGGGATCAGAAATAAACCTTTGCTCGGATTCCAAGTGCATAGATCTATATGATTTGTTGGAGGTAGAGAGTGAGTCTTTTCCCAACCTCTCTTAGTTCATCCCCAAAAGGAAGAATTACTGATTTAATTGGGCTGGATTCCAGGGCACACATTGAACCATGTTTATTACAGGGTGAGTAACAGAGTTTCAAAAGTTTCTACTGATCTGTTGATATCCTTTAACTTCTGGCCTCCAGGGGATAGGTTGACAAATGGCAGACCTGGCCATCTGGTCATCTCCCTTTACTACAAGGCTTCAGAAAGTAAATTACTATTGCACAACTCACTCTACCACCACCACTACCTCCACCACCAACTAATATTTATTACTAAATGCCAGGACCTGCCATAAAAGCTTTCCCATAAACTGCCCAATTTACTCTTCAGATATTTCTTTGGTGTAAGTAATACTCTTATATCCATTTTGCAGGGACTGTGGGTTCCAACATACCTCCTTGCCCCCACCAACACATACACACTTTGCAGGTATAGAGATTGACTCTGAGAGAGTTTAATTAGTTTGGGCCACAGTCCACGCTTTGCTGACCTACCAAAATGACAATTTCTGTTGAGTCAGTGTAATGACTCCACCAAGGTAACACAACTGGTTGTACGAGGGTCAGACTGCCCTCTAAGAGAACAATGCTTTACCAAATGACTCTAGCATTCTAAGAGATACCGAGAAAGATGGAGAGGTAGGAAAAAATGAAGAACAATGAATCTCATAATTTATATTGTCTTAGCAGGAGATAAAATGCATTTGGAAATTGAAAGTATATATTAAAGAGGATTATCAGAACTGAAGTGCTAAAACAATAAAGAAAAACTTAATTAATACATTGCATGTAAATATGCTAAACAATCTCAGCAAAACTGAGCCCAAAAGCTGGACGAGAAAGACTAAGTGCAAATATGGCAGTGGGGAGAAATTCGAGTATCCCTGCTCTCTTTGCTTTCACAGATGTCATGATTTTTGCAGTTACTGAATCTTAAAGTGGCTCTTTGCTTTCACCTGAGCAGTCTGTGCATCCTCAGGCAGCTTCTAGGTGGGGGATAAGGCTGTGAGATCGTTTCCTTCTCTGCCTTGAGCTGTCAGGGCCACATTCAAGAAATACTTCACTCACCACTGTGTCACAGAATCCTCAGTCTTCCTCAGTAAATGGTGTTTTTAAGTTACCAGCAGTCATTCTATAGCTAATGTTTTGTTACTTGCTTTGCTTTGCTTTTTCTTGTTTTTGTTTTTACAGCAGTATATTATGGTTTTTTTTGCAACTAATAGCATATTTTTTTTTATCATCACAATCAACTTTTTTTCTTTTTTGTGAAAAATAACATATATACAAAAAGCAATAAATTTCAAAGCACCATGCAACAATTAGTTGTAGGAGAGATTTCAGAGTTTGGTATGTGTTACAATTCCAAATTTTAGGTTTTTACTTTTAGCTGCTCTAAGATACTGGCGACTAGAAGAAATATCAATATAATGATTCAGCAGTCACACTCATTTGTTAAACCTACCTTTTCTATATAACTCCACCATCACCCACTCTTTAGGGGTATTTGGGTTATGCCCATTGTTTTGCTTTTTAACTTTAATTTTTGGAGCTTTTTTCAGATATGTAAATATAAACACACCTAATTCTTTTTGAAAGCTGCTTATAATTTACAAATGCAAATGCAATATAATTAACCATCCCCCTGCTATTAATAACAATAAAGTTTTAAAAAAATAACATGATGGCTTGAACATCATTCTTCAAACAGTTCATAGGAGAAAAATGTCCATTTACATTTTTTTTTAGGTTCTGACTTTAAGGAATGTGCATATCTCAAAAGTTGTTTGTGCTTTTTTTCCTTTTCTTTTTTTTTAATGGAGAAAGAGACCAGTTGGTAGAATTTGAAGAGAACTAATTTGCACGCAGAAGAGGCTTCCTAGATGTGTTCCCTGCCTTCTCTTAGTTGATGACTTGAATTTTCCCTGGCTTTTGCCATTGGTAACAGCCCAGCTGGATGGCACCGATTAGCTTTTTGGAATGGCGGGCCTTCTTGGGTTTGTCTTTCCCATTCTCACGTGCCTAGTTGTGTTAGACTGTTGTGTTCTGTGAGTGGGTGTCCCCCCAACCTCTCAAAGGTGACCCCACATCCTCACTTCCTTTCAGGGGCTGAGGACAATGGACCACCCTATAGCTCGGACACAGCTATAGGGAGACCTAAGACCCTCATCTGCATCTGAAATCAAGTAAGAAGCCTCCAGATGAAGTTTTTATGAAATAAATTAAGCATTAGTTTGAGAGTCTTCTGAAGACAAAGGAATCTCAAAGCAGAGGTGATTTTAGATGAAGAGAAAAGGCTCTTTTCCATGTGAGGAAAAGTAACAGGGGTTTGAAGAGAGCACTGAGGGGCTCAGGAAACAATTCTAGGATGATTAGATCAAAGACTTGACTTTTGTCCTTGTCACTCACTGGCTACAATGTCGTTGAGCAAGTCATCTTAACTCTCTGGGGCTCTTTTTTTTTTTTTTTTTTCCCATGGGCAGGCACTGGGAATCGAACCCAGGTCTCTGGCATGGCAAGTGAGAACTCTGCCACTGAGCCACTGTGGCCGGTGGGGCTCTTTTTTTTAAACTTCTCAATAGAGTTTATTTTTAAGAGCAACTTTAGGTTTACTGAAAAATTATGCAGAAAGTACAGAGTTCCCTGTTCCCCTACCCACCCATCCTTGGCCAGTCTTTTCTATAGTTAACACCTTGCATTAGCGTGGTACCTGTGTTACAGATGGTGAACCAGTATATATATATTTTTTTGTGCTGGCCATGTTTCATTTGTCCTTTTTCTTTAAACTGGTTAACCAAAGATACAGACAGTATTCAGAAAAATAAAATAGACGAAACAAATTTCTAAGATACTGCAATGCCACATGCTACATTTAACCTAATTTTATTCATGCTTGCCTTGGGTGACAGGAAATATACCATTCAATAAAAACAGACAGTAAAAACAAGGTATGTCTTATCATGAACTTTTAAACTACAATAATGATATGCCTTAATTACTTCCATGCACACAAGTCTAAGATTACAGTTTGTTTAAAAAAAAACCCAATTAAGACTTCTAGGAGCATTTTATAATAAAGTAATTCCTAATTTTTCTTTGTAGGTAGATCAGGCACCTCCAAAATACAAATTCCTATGCACAGTGAGCTCTTTACTTAAAATGAATACGTAAGTAAATTCAGTATCTAGACAACCTTAGAGTAAGCTGACGTTATTTAGTCAGCTAGGTAGACAACAAACCATGGTGCCAAATGGAAAAAGTGTATTTGCAAATAAATTTCAAAACCTAAGTTAACTTTCTATATAATTAAATACAGAAAAAACACTGATTTACTAAAATAAATGAAATGTGATGTATTAACACGTCACTATAAAGAATGCATCCCAGAAATTTGTTACCCTGAAGTAGTTAACACGTGTGTACCAAATTCGGCATTCATTTTCAGTTGCTGCTGGGATCATGTGCTTTAAGAAATGTGTACAGTATGAAAAACTTGGAAACACTCATGAATGAAAAACTGTTTTAGGAAAAAAATATTTTCATGCAGTTATGTACAGTCTCACTGTGTAAATTTCAAGGCAAGATTTTTGTTTCCTGTAAAACAGATCATTGTTCTATGAGAGAATGTTTTTACTTAGTATATTTCTTTCATCTCTGCCTGCATTGCATTATTTTGTCTATTTTTTAAATTTTTGCGTGCAAGGTGAACCAATATTGATGTGTTTTTATTAACTCAAGTCCGTCATCCACATTTGGGTTCCCTGTTTGTGTTGAATAGATCTGTGTTTTTTGACAAATGCATAATAACAGGTATCTACCATTATAACCTCACACAGAATAGTTCAGAGTAGTTTCACTGCCTTAAAAATGCTCTGGGCTCTATCTAGTCATGTCTTTCTTCCTCCTCAAAAATGACTCATCTTTTTAGTTTTTGCCCTTTCCAGGATGTCACATAGTTGGAATTTTATGCGAAGTAGCTTTTTCAGATGAACTTCTTTTACTTAGCAATATGCATTTAAGTTTCCTCCAGATCTTTTCATAGCTTGATAGCTTTTTTTTTTTTAATCACAGTAGAATACTGCATTGTACGGCTGTACCACCATTTGTTTATCCATTTAACTATTGAAGGACATCACTTCTAATTCTTGGCAATTCTTAAGAAAACTGCAATAAATCTGAGGGTGCAGGCTTTTGTGTGGACATTACTTTCAACTCATTTCGGTAAATACCCAAGAGTGCATTTGCTGGATCATGTGGAAACCTATTTTACCTTTGTAAGAAACTGCCAGACTGTCTACCTAAGTGGCTGTTTTGCATTCCCATTAGTAATGAATGAGCATCCCTTTTTCTCCACATCCTTGCCAGCATTTGGTATTGTCAGAATTTTGGATTTTAGCCATTCTCATAGATATGTAGTGGTATTTCACTGTTGTTTTAATTTGCAATTTCCTAATGACACACAATATTGAGCATTTTTTTATACATTTACTTGCCATCTGTATATCTTCTTTGAAGAGGTATCTGTTCAAATCTTTTGCCTATTTTATAACTGGGTTGCTTGCTTTCTTATTGTTGAGTTTTAAGTGATCTTTCTATATTTTGGACCCACGTCCTTTTTCAGATATATGTCTTGTCTGGGTCTTATTTTTATTAGGTGCAAAATGCAGACCTTTCAACTCTAAGGATCCTTCCTGGATAAGTCTTTGGTTGTATTGTGAAGTTGTTAAGAATTTAGGTTCTGGAGTCAGATTTCCTGGATCCGCTGTTTACTAAATGAATGATTGAAGTAAATTCCTCCTTTGTAAAACGAGGATGATAATAGAGCCAAACCCATTGAGGATGAGGGTTAGACTCATTTGAAATATTCACAATATACCCAGTACATAATAAATGCCCCAAAATGTTCATTTTTTAAAATTATGCCTATCACTTTCTATTCAAGGAGAACATTGTAAACCCTAAGGGAAAAATTAGGAAGAGCATTGAACAAAGGCAAGTGTTTTATCAGGGAGACAACTCACATGTGGAGAAAGTCCTCTTGTTGTGGGGACAACTTAGAAAATACTCAATTTTCTCTTCAAACTGAGAAAGCTCCTCTGTTCAGATAGGATGTATCTTCCCATCAGGATCCTGGCTCTCAAAGAAGAAGGAAAGAAGTCCACCTCCCACCCTCCTCTCCTCTGTTTGAATGTTGAATCTTCTGCTGGGACCCAGAGTGACGGAGAAAAAGGTGGGACCATTTTTCTTACCACCCCCTCTGTCCCCAGTCCTGGATCTTATTGCCATTGTTTCAGTCAGAGTCCAAGCAGGAGTCAGAAACCACATGGCAATTTGAACAAATTAAATGGAAAGAAATGCATTGAATTAACTATAACAGTATTAGAACATCAAGGGGTTGACTCATAAGAAGTAGAACATGAAAGAATATAGGAATAGCAAATATCAGGCAAAGCTTCTCCCTTTAGGAAAATTCAACTTCCCCATTTGGAGAAGGCCTGATATTCTTGCAATCAGTGAGGACAACAAAATCAATAGACTGAACCCTAAATCTTGGGATTTGTTCATATGAAACTTAACCCCGCAAAGGATAGGCTAAGCCTATTAAAAATTAGGCCTTAGAGTCACCCCAAGAGACCCTCTTTTGTTGCTCAGATGTGGCCTCTCTCTCTCAGCCAACACAGCAAGCAAACTCACTGCCCTCCCCCTCTCTACGTGGGACATGACTCCCAGGGGTGTGGACCTTCCTGGCAACGTGGGACAGAAATCCTAGAATGAGCTGGAACTCAGCATTAAGGGATTGAGAAAACCTTCCTGACCAAAAGGGGGGAGAAAGCTATGAGACAAAATAAAGTGTCAATGGCTGAGAGATTCCAAACAGAGTCGAGAGGTTATCCTGGAGGATATTCTCACACCTTATGTAGATAACCCCTTTTTAGTTTAAGGTGTATTAGAGAGGCTAGAGGGAAGTGCCTGAAAATGTAGAGCTGTGTTCCAGTAGCCATGTTTCTTGAGGATGATTGTATAATGATATACCTTTTGCAAAGTGACCGTGTGATTGTGAAAACCTTGTTCTGAGTTCCTTTTATCTATGGTATGGACAGATGAGTAAAACATATGGATTAAAAATAAATAAATAATAGGGGGAACAAGTGTTAAAGTAAATTTAGTAGATCGAAATGCTAGTGATCAATGAAAGGGAGGGGTAATGGGTATGGTATATATGAATTTTTTTGTTTTCTTTTTATTTCTTTTTCTGAATTGATGCAAATATTCTAAGAAATGATCATGATGAATATACAACTATGTGATGATATTGTGAATTACTGATTATATATGTAGAATGGAATGATCATATAGTAGGAATGTTTGGTTTGTATGTTGGTACATTTAATAAATAAAATAAATTAAAGAAAAACTTGTGACCACTTGCAATGAGAGCATGAGCAGTTAATAAAATCATTATCACTGAAAAAAATAAATAATAGGGAGAACAAATGTTAAAATAAATTGGTTAGAGGTAAATACTAGTGGTCAATGAGAGGGAGGGGTAAGAGGTATGGTATGTATGAGTTTTTTCTTTTTATTTCTTTTTCTGGAATGATGTAAATGTTCTGAGAAATGATCATGGTGATGAATATACAACTACGTGATGATATTGCGAGCCATTGATTGCACACCAAGTATGGAATGTTCATATGTTAAGAATGTTCGAGTTGTATGTTGATTGGTTTTATTAATAAAAATTAAAAAAAAAAAAAGCTTCTTCCTCTAGGGCTGAGTTCAAGTATTCAAGGAAGACACACTTTGAGCTTAGCTAAAAGACGGCCATGAACTGAGAGGCACACCTGGGCTGAGAGGAACACCTACGCTGAGAGGCACACCTGTGTTGAGATACAGCCCTGACCCTAGAGGCAGACCTGAGATCAGTGCAGCTCTGGCCCACTGAATGGCAGAATAACTGTGGTGTTGCACTGGCAAAATTTGCTGGAAATGTGCTTTCTAGGGTGTTGGGTCAAGCCTTGCATGGAGGGTGACTCAGAATGCACTTCAATAGGAGGCTTGTTGGTGGGAAGGCAGTTGCTGCTGGGGAAGCTGTGTGTCCTACAGGAGCCTGCTGGGAGATACACAACGGGACTTAGAAACCCTTTCCTCTGTAATATCTCTCCAGTGCCCTCTGCTGACAAACTTAACAATGTGCCAGCTAGAAAAGGGAAAATATTTGAAGGGTCCCGATCAGTTTTTGCAGACAGACAGTGAAGGATGAATTAAGAGGCAATGCCTTGATAATTGGCATGAGTGAATTTTCCCTATTCCCATTTCATGGATGAGTAGAAAACAACCCATTTCGTCCTGGGTCCTAACTTTGTGTAGGTAGCTCAGGTTTTATGCCCTCTCCCAACTCATCAGAGGTACAAGGCTTCCTTTAACCCTGTGAGGCATAAAACTCCAACCACCATTCAGTTCAAACACTCCTTTGAGCATTGTAGCTTCTGTTCGGTGTTTTGACTTGGAATTTCATCTTTATTACAGGGAACCGTAGAGATCCCTTTCTTAATTTTGTGCCTTATTATATCTTAAAACTTTTTCTGTTTAATTTTATTTCTGGAATTAGATGGGGAAAGTCCTTTATCTTAGTGCCGTCTGCTATATATTGGAAGTTGAGCCGTAAGTACTAGGCACCACAGAAAATGAACACACAGAGACGGGGAAAAAAGGCTATTTTAA
Organism: Myrmecophaga tridactyla; assembly: GCA_004026745.1. Lineage (NCBI taxonomy): Eukaryota > Metazoa > Chordata > Mammalia > Pilosa > Myrmecophagidae > Myrmecophaga > Myrmecophaga tridactyla. The sequence goes on along the minus strand of PVIY010025738.1, from coordinate 8,073 downwards.
ACTTTAGTTTGCAAATCCATGCTGTGGTTTTATAATAAAAAAAATAAGATTGCTTCTTAGTATTTTCCTTATAGGCCAGATGAATTTAGAGTCTGAATGGGCCTGCAGATATCCTAAGCAAGGAATTTCCAAATTATACTTGCAAAGATGGATGTGTGTGGTGGTGGTGGCTGGGGGAATTGCTTTACAGTCTCTGTAAAATGTCTTTTGCTTCTTGTTAACTATTTTTCAATTATAACTCAGGCATGACTATGGTAAAAAAAATATTAAACAGTATAGACAAGAAGATTAGACCCACAACATCTTATTATAAAAATTTTCAAATATGAAGAAAAGGTAAAAATAAATAATGCAATGAGCACTGTATCCCACCACCTACATTCATTAAGTGATAATATTTTGCCATTTTGCTTTCTCACTCTTTCTAGGTACACACACACACAGACACACACACTCACACATTCACACAGTTTTAAAATAAACCATTTGAAAGTAAGTTTCAGGCATCATGGCACACTTCTAAATACTTTAACATGCATCCCCTGAAAATGAGGGCATACCCTTACATGATATTATCTCACCTAAAGTTAATAATTATCTGATATTAGATGTCAGATAATTCCTTTTAAATTTACCCCAATGTTCCACCAATTTCCTTTGTAGCTTTTATTTACTTATTTATTTTTGCTTTTACTTCTTATTAAAGTAGATCCTATTTAAAGTCATGCGCTTTTTGACAGGCCCATGATAATTGCGTTGTAAAAGGTCTCATATTCTGGATTTGTTGGTTGTTTTCCCTGCGTGTTGATTAATTGGTTTTCTGTCCATGTGTTACTGGAAGACTGAAAGTTAAAGATAGAACTTTAAAATATTTTTGAACATGGGTTTAGAAAATTTCTTTACAAAAACAATTACAAATACACAAATTTACCAAGATTCACATATTCTCATTAATTCTCTCTTTCTCTCTCTCTCTCTCACACACGCACAAACACACAGATACCATCACATATACTTCTGAATTAAATGAAACAAACAGAAAAGCACATTTCTAAAGCCTGAAAGGTAAAGTCCTAATTGCTCTCAACATGTTGAAATTTTTTCTGGGCATAACAGCAATAAGGTAAATTCACAGAGGTACATGTGACCACATACAAATTATGCAGTTCCATCTATAAAATAAAAAAATCAAAGACAAACTGACAGAATGTTTCAGATGCATATCAGTATCAATTAGGATTTTTTTTTTCCCTTTAAGTAACATGAACTGCTTAATGCTTGGGCCATTTATTATCTTACATTCAGGCCTTGCTGAGATGGTCAGACTTCAGGCATGGCATGATCAAGGTTCCAGCTCTGCTTCCCTGTGGCCCTTTTGAGTCTGCCTTGCTCAGGGAGTCCCCTTTGTCCTCAGCCTGGCTTCCCTCCTGGTCACCAGATGGAAGTGCAAGGCAACTGGAGGTGACAAAGTCTCTCTTCATGTACAACATTGCTTAGTGACCAGTATAACTCCTCCCCGTGGCTTGACTGAACCAATTGCATTCATGTGTCCACCCAGGGCCCCGAACAGCCTCCAGGCGAAGGCCATGCTCAGCTGTAGGCCTGAGTTCTTGACCAGTCACAGGCCAAGGGGTCCCAGATCCTCAGTTGCGAGTGATCAGGGTCTCCTTCAGAGCCCTGGGGGAGGGGACTCAGCCTCCTCGAGTCAAACGGGAGAGGGGTGGGTGCCTCTACAAAACCAGGATTCTGTCAGGAGGTTGGAATGGAAAAGACCTGTTGGGTAGACAGATCGACGTCATCGCTACAGGCTTATACTACTTTGGGAATCATAAAAGAACAATAACAAAAGGGAAAGAGCACTAAACTTGAAACAAGACAAACAAGGTGGGGCAAAGATCCATATTATGGGGTCCACCCCATTAACCTCATCACTTCTCCCACCTGACTAATGTCCACATACACTTCAAACTTCAACTCAACCACGAGCTCACCCAGAGAACCTCCTGGTCCTGTCCTGTATGGCTGGGTTTCTGCAGGGCATTACCAGGAGCATCTGTATCTCCCATGAGATGCTCACACCCTTGAATTATTGGTCAGGGTTCTTCAGAGAAACAGAACCGACAGAATATGTACACACACACACCACACACACACACACACACACACACACACACACACACACACATGATTTATTATGAGGGATTGGCCCATACGAAATGAGGGCTGGCAAGTCCAAATTCCACAGGGCAGACTGCAATCTAGAAATGCCAATAAAAGTGATTCTAAAGTCTGAAGTCTCTACAGGGCAGTCTGCAAGCTGGAAACTGTGAGAAAGGTAGTACTAAAATTGAGTCCGAATTCCTCAGGGGAAGCTGGCTGACTGAAGTTGAGGCAGAAATTCTTCTTTCTGATTTTTTTAAATCCCCAGTTCTGGCTCTTAAGTCTTCCAATGGATTGGACGAGGAGACTCCCCACGTAACTGAGGGCAATCTAACTTTACTGTAGATGCAATGAACAGTAGATACAATCAACTGATGCTGGATGCAATTCCATTTACAAAATACCTTCACAGTAACAATCTGGCCATTGCTTCCTTGACCAAACAATTGGACAGTGTAACCTAGCCAAGTTGACAGGTGAAATTAACCATCTCAGCCATCGAGGATGCTGACTAGTCTGGCGATGGTCTAAACTGGCACTCAGTCAAGTCTTTGTTGATTGAATGAGCTCATCTAGCTTAGCTTCCTTACTTTACAAAAATAGGAGAAGAAAACCCAGGCCTCAACCCTTTTGCCCTTGCCTCTCCCCACCAAGATCAACCCTCTCACTTGCTCCCTGGTCACCTCTTTGACACTCTGGCTCTTCTTCGCCATGAGCTACTTCTGAGCCAATCCCAGGTGGCAAGAAGAGGTAACAGGCAGTTCCGGGACCTCATCCTTCTGCCCTGCAAAGGCTAGCAGGGCCCCTGCCAGGAGATTCAGAGAAGCTGGGTTTTCTCTAAGTGTCCTCATCAGTAATTCTCTTTTTGCCTTAAAGGAAGTGAGGCAGAGGCCAACTTCACAAGAAACTTTAGGACTAGATCACACGCAGGGCTGAGCTCTCGACCCCCTTCATCTGAACTGTAAGAAGGCACAGAGGTTGAGCTAAGCTTTTGGGCTCTTTAGGAATCTGGAATCCTGTTAAGGGCAATGGATAGCTTTCTATGGTCTGACATCCCAATGGAGCCGGTGGTCAGCCTTGAAGAAATGTCTTTAAAAGGGTGGGGCGGAATCTCCCTATGGTGGGGAAAACTTAGAATAGTACTTTTTAAGTAAAGGGCAGTCAAGGAGCACATAATTTGAGAAAGCATATTTGATATTTTCAATTTCCGTTTGGAAATTGGGAAAAAATACTTACACAGCCAGGGAAGAGAGATGGATTCTCAACCAACACACTACCCCACAAACTTCTGGAGGCTGAATTAGATTCAGAGGAAAGGGTAAGATGTTCACATTTATGTAAGGGGGATGTAGGTTTTTAAAGGCTGGGGAAACTGTGTGGGGGCTGAGGGCTCTCCTGTCCTCTCTGCCCACCATGAGTATGTTGCAGCTTCTTGCACCCAAGATTGCAGCCCCAACTTTAGGAGGTGCAGGGTGGTCTCGGCTCTCCTCTCCAGTCTGTTGAGGAGTGTTTATATTTCACCTTAGAAATGGGAAGGCCCATTTATCTTGGTGTAATTTTATTTTATTTTTGTTAAATATTCTTATTAAGGAATCGTCACACACATATAGTCCACCCATAGTATACAATCAGTGGCTTACAATATCATCACATAGTTGTGTATTCATCACCACAATCATTTTTTAGCAAATTTGTGTCACTCTAGAAAAAGGAATAAAAAGAAAATAACTCTTACATCCCATACTCTTTTATCTCCCCCTATTATTTATTTATTTTTCATCCTTTTTTTTTTTTTTTACTCATCTGTCCATACCCTGGACAAAAGGAGCATCAGACACAAGGTTTTCACAATCACACAGTCACGTTGTAAAAGCTATATTGTTATACAATCACCTTCAAGAATCAGGACTATTGTAATCAGTTCTACAGTTTCAGGTGCTTCCCTCTAATCACTCAACATACCACACACAAAAAAAGGGTTGTCTATATAATGCATAAGAATAACCTCCAGGATAACCTCTCGACTCTGCTTGAAATCTCTGAGCCACCAAAATTTTATTTTGTCTCATTTCTCTCTTCCCCCTTTTGGTCAAGAAGGCTTTCTCATCCCCATGATGCTGGGTCCTAGCTTATCCAGGGACTCCAGCCCCATGTTGCCAGGGAGATTTACACCCCCAGGAGTCATGTCCCATATAGGGGTGAGGGCAGTGAGTTCACTTGCCAAGTTGACTTAAAGAGAGAGAGAGAGGCCACAACTGAGCAACAAAAGAGGTTCTCTGGGGGTGACTCTTAGGCCTAATTTTAAGTAGGCTTAGCCTATCCTTTGCAGGAATAAGTTTCATAAGGGTAAATCCCAAGATTGAGGGCTCAGCCTATTGAATTGCTTGTCTCCATTGCTTGCGAGAACATTAGTAGTTCCCCTGATAGGGGAGTTGATTATTTCTTCCTTTCTCCCCAGTCCCCCAAGGGGACTTTGCAAATACTTCTATTCTCTGCCCAAATTACTCTGGGATATATCGGGGCATCACACTGCCTTGGTATAATTTATTTTTCCTGAGTAAGGACCCAGGGTGTCCAGGAGAGCCTAAAGGAGGGAAGATGCTGTGGCTTGGGGGGTAACATCACCAGTAACCCAGATACCTGGGGTCCCTGAGGCAGGGACTCCGCCAGGGAAGCAAAGTTATCTGTCCACGCTCCCTCCCGCCCCTGCAGCCTCTGGCCGCTGCACTGGGCCCCACTGGGCCGGGAAGAAAGGTGAGGGCTTCTCCTCTCCCCGCCTTCACGTCCTCTCTGTCCCCTGCTTGTGGTGCCGGGATAAGTGCGAGGGTGGCACACTTACATGGCAGGTCGGTTCACCCGAAAATGTCCACGCCTGTACATACTCACCCTACGCGGTAGCGGAGACTTTGCAGATGTGATTAAGTGAAGGCCCTTGAGTTGGGAGATTCTCCTGGATTGTCCAGATGGGCCCAATGTTAGCCCAACGGTCTTAGAAGGAGAGAGGCAGGTAGGTTAGAGGCACAGGCGGCTCCTAGAAAAGGCAAGGAGTGAATTCTCCTTGAGAGCCTCTAGGAGCCTCGACTTTTGGACTTCAGACTTCTAGAAATTCTGTTCGGCGCCGTGGGCTTCTCCTTACCCCAGCCATGGGCCCAGCCATGGCCCGAGACCTCTACTGGCCAGAGGAGGACTGGGCTGCTAAGGAAAGTAGGACATGTGCTTTAAAAATAGTAATCCTTTTGAAGAGAAGTGAGAAGAGAAATGTATAATATCCCAATTTTCGATACATAAATGACAATTGCGTGAGTTTTTCAAATGCGTATATAGACTTTTTTTATTAATTTAAAAATTAAAAAAATATATGACAAGAAAGAAACACAAACATTCTTAACATATGATCATGCCGTTCGACATATATAACCAGTAATTCACAATATCATCACATAGTTGCATATACATCATCATGATCATTTCTTAGAACATTTGCATCAATTCAGAAAAAGCAATAAAAAGACAACAGGAAAAAGAAATAAAATGAAAACAGAAAAAAAAATCATATATACCATATCCCTTACCCCTCCCTTTCATCGGTCACTAGCATTTCAAATTAAATTCACCTTAACATTTGTTCCCCCTAATATTTATTTTTATTCCATATGTTCTACTCATCTGTTGACAAGGTAGATAAAAGGAGCATCAGACACAAGGTTTTCACATTCACAGAGTCTCATTGTGAAAGCTATATCATTATACAATCACCTTCAAGAAACATGGCTACTGGAACACAGCTCCACATTTTCAGGCAGTTCCCTCCAGCCTCTCCATTACAAACACGTATATAGACTTTTGTAGCTGAGACTCATTTGTAATTAACTCCCCGTACAGCCTCATCACGTATACTTTATTGGCAACTGCACAGGGGACCTGCCCCAGGCTCCTGAGTGTTTCCTGGGTGGGGGTGGCGCTCCTGTGACCTTGTGATTGATGGTGTCTTCCCGTGGGGACCAGGGCCTGACCCCGAGACCCCCACGCACATATCCCACCGTCAGGGGCAATCAGGACTGTTCCCCATAGACCTTCCTTATCCCCTGCCCACACCCCACCCCCATCCCAAATAAAGCACCCATGCCCTTAACAGCAACCCATATATGCTGGTGCTGAGATGTTTGTGCTTATATATTAAAAAAAAAAGACTTCTAGAATGGCTAGACAAGAAATTGGCATTGTCTTAAGCCCCCCGGGTTTGTGGTGATTCATTATAGAAGCAACAGGTGAGGTCTCTGGTGCGCTCAGCTCATGGTGGTGGCTGGAAATTGATCTGATTTGCTTGCCGTGTTAACTCAAACTGTGCTGCAGTCCATCGGTTCTCATGCTTCCTCAGCATCCCAGGCTCACTTCTCAGTTGTGATGACGGCCAGTGTGCCCATTTTTTATGCATTAAGCCGCTGCTTGCTGAGAACCTCCCAAGGGGCAGACACTGTGCAAGGGGCTTGGTGAGCAAACTTGGGTGGACCATGTGGACAAAGACATGGGTTTTTCTGACCTAAAACCTTGCAAAACTTTTCCCAAAATGGTCTGTTTGGGATGTTTCGAAGGAGGGTCTGGATTCTTGACCGTGGATACATGTGGATTTTTTTCTTAATAAAGATGTGATGCTGTCACAAAGACTGGGGTGAAAACTGGTGCCACTGCATTTGGTGACCATGCCCCAGGGATGCCAAGCCCTGCGGTGCGGGCCACAGACCTGCCCGACCAGGAATTGACCTGTGATGTTGGGAGGTGGATCTGACTGGCTTCCTGCCTTCTTCCGGGTCTATTATTTATTCTTTTTTTTTGGGGAAGCGGGGGTGCATTGGTCCAGGAATCGAACCCGGGTCTCCCACAAGGAAGGTGAGCATTCCACTGCTGAACTATTATTTATTCTTAAAATACAAGTTTTAACAATACTTATGAAAATCTACCCTCTTAATTAAGAAAAAAAATCCATCTTTTAAGCCTTTCTCTGCAAAACATTATAAATGTTTCTTAAGTTAGAGAAGGTTCTGGTTCCAACAATTTATTTACAAGACTGTTTGGAAGTTGGAAAGCCTTTAACATAAATGTGTTATACACTATAGGTAATTTTGCAGAGCAGCCTACAAAATTCTATTTAATGATAATGTATTTGCAGTGTAGCATAATAACCATGTTTAATTAGAGCCAGGGTTGGCAAAGTTTTCCTGTGAAGGGCCAGAGAGTAATTTCTTTAGGTCTTTCCAGCGAGAAAGTCTCTGCAAATACCCATCTCTGCCATTGTCACACAAAAGCAATTATCAACTATGTGTAAATGAACGAGTGCATTTGTGTCCCAATAAAATATTATTTATAAAAATAGGTAATGGGCTGGATTTGCCTCGCAGGTTGTTCCCTTCGTGAGAGCCTACGATATGCCAAGCCCTCCAAACAAATGTGCTCAGTGGGTGTTATTTCCCCCAATTTAAAGCTGAGAAAAGTGAGATTAGGAGCAATCAAGTAACTGCTGATTGACCACTCAGCTTGTGAAGTGACCTGGTTGGAATTTGCTGTAAGGTACGTGCAGCTCCAAACCTCAAGCTCCTCCCATTACACAGAACACGCAAAATGAATCCAGTACTACTACCATTAAGATGTGTATGTGTTCTAGGGGACACATGCCAGATGACACATACCAAGTATTGAGAAGCTATGAAATGTAGCAATGAAATGAATCCTGAGAACCCACTGCCCTACTGAAGAATTTAAACTTTACCAATGCCTTTAAAAAAAATATATATTTTTATTGAGATATCTTCACGTACTTACAGTCCATCCAAAGTATACACTCAATGGCTCACAATACCATCACATAGTTGTGTATTCATTACCATGATCATTTTTAGAACATTTACATCACTCCAG
>PVIY010025737.1:0-36309 GCA_004026745.1 Myrmecophaga tridactyla | reverse complement strand
AAACATGAACATAATTAGCTACTTAACAAAACTTCAAAAGAATGATTAACAAAAAGTTATAAGCTTTTCCTTCCTTCTTTTAATTCTATTTTCTTAAGCATTTGGTATTGCTTTAGTCAAATCTAAAATATCTTGTGTTTATTTTTCATTGCATCTGCTATTCGATGAGTCCTGATGAGGCCCATTCCCTTCAGAAAAAAGAAAAATCAATAAGAAGGTTTTTGGAAGAATATGATTAATGTCAAAATAAACATGGACTTAGTTATGCCATTAGCAAATGTTTAATAGCTTCTATATCTATATTTACTTACCCACAAGTCCTAACAGAATGTAGCCAATAATGAACAATATGAAGATCAAGCAGCACAGAACATCTGTGCAATACCTAAAGACACAAAGGAATAAAGAATTAAAATGGGGTCCAAATGACTTCTTGTTTACTGCATAAAATACAGGAAGGGAGAAAAATCAATAATAACAGTGATGTGCTATTTTGTATCCAATAATTCTGAACGGTAGATCAGATGTATTATAATTCAAGACTTCAGCAGCAATGAAGTGGTCATAGTTTCATTATTAATTCTCTTTTGATTAATTGTACAATATTTTTAGATTCTGTGTGACAACTGAGATTCAAAGCCAGAGTTAAGCAGCACTGAAAGTCAGCATTACCCCATACTACAACTGCTTAAAAAGCTGAAAAAGGAGATCGGATCAGACTTCAATTATAGATATGAATGAAGCAGATAAGGTTAGGACTGAGGTAAATCCAACTAAAGGGCAAAGGGTGATATTGACCGTGTTTTAAAACTTCAACTTCTGTGTGAGAACAAATGAAGAAATGTCTATTTGGTATAAAAATTATATTTTCTGTAGCATACTATCTAATTTATCTCCTATGGTCAGTTTATTCAAACACCATAATTACATGGAAACTTAAACAGAGAAGGAGATTGTGTTGGTCCGTACAGGTGAGTGTGATGCCCCAACACATCCCAAAGTAATTTGGACAGAGAATAAAAAAGTAATTGCAAAGCCCCCTTGAGGACTGGGGGGAAATGTGGAAATATTAAATGACCCCATCTGGGGAATTCCTGATACTCTCACAAGCACTGGGGACTACCAATTTAAGAGGCTGAGCTTCGATCATGGGGCTCACCCCTATGAAACTTATTCCTGCAAAGGAGAAGCTAAGCCTACTTATAATTATGCCTAAGAGTCACCCCCCAGAGAACATCTTTGGTTGCTCAGATGTGACCTCTCTCTCAAAGCCAACTCAGCAGGTAAATTCATTTCCTTCCCCTATGTAGGACATGGCTCTGAGGGGTGTAAATCTCCCTGGCAATATGGGACATGTCCCTCAGAAATGAGCCTGGACCCAGCACTATGGGATTGAGAATGCGTTCTTGACTAAAAGGGAGAGGAGAAATGAAATAAAGTTTCAGTGGCTGAGAGATTTCACATATATAGAGAGGTTACTCTGGAGGTTATTCTTATGCATTATATAGGTATCCCTTTTTAGTTTTTAGTGGATTAGAATAGTTAGAAGGATATACCAGAAACTGTTGAGCTGAATTCCAGTAGCCTTGATTCTTGAAGATGATTGTATAACTATATAGATTTACAGTGTGACCATGTGATTCTGAAAACCTTATGGTTGGCATTTCCTTTATCCAGATGAGTAAAAAAATAAGAACAATAAATAAATAAATAAATAAATAGTGGGGTTAAGGGGCATGACATGTTTTGGGTGTTATTTTTCATTTGTATTTTTAATTCTCTTATGTAATTTTTTGGAGTAATGAAAATGTTCAAAAATTGTGGTGATGAACACACAACTATATGATGATACTGTGAACCACTGATTGCATACTCCGGATGAATATATGGTATGTGAATATATCTCAATAAAAATGTTTTTAGATATTATAAAATGACAGCACAAAGTAGCTATTTTTTTATTTGAAGTTTCAACTTGAGCTATTCAATTTTATGATCATCTTCATTATTGTAGAATAAACAATAATTAGCCATTTCCCCTCCCTCTCCCCTATTTTCTTTCCATGTACACATTTTAAGGTACTATTATTAAATAAAGCATTGACTATGTAAATTTTCTATAGATAAGTAGAGTTATAACTACTCTAACAACAGTGTATATAAGGAATTAAAAAATAAAATTTCTCAAAATGGTCCATTTCCAAGTATTCTGTGAGCTAGATACTTTCAGAATAGGTCAGAGAAAGATTGTCTCAGAGAGACTCAGGTCATGAGGTAAGCTGCGGTCCCACAGGCATACTCATCATTTTTCAACTATAGTATTTTGTCTTCTCAATGTTATATCTTGTTCAGTTATTAAATGGTCTTGAAGGCTAACGCTATGTCATAAAAATGAGAAAATTCTTTCATTCTTTATTTCAAACTAACAAAGGGTCTAGTAGTACAGAAAAAAGATCAGCACACGGCAGGATTAGAAGTTACATACGAGACATAATTTTCATAGCAAAGTTCTTCCTGTTTTAGAGGACATTTGGATGTTCTAAGCTAGCACAGTCAGGCTAACGCTACCCACCTTATTGGGTGGTGGAAGTTGGAGAAGTAATGAATAGTAATTGTATAGTAATAGCTGCAGTAATGCTTTATATTGGTAAAGCTTTGTTATACTTTTACTCCTACCATATGAAGAATTTTATGAGTTTCCTAAAAATACCTTTAGGTAGTTAGGGTTAGTTGACTTGTTTAAGGTCCATGAGAGAGGGAGTCACCAAGGCAGGCACAAATCTAGGTCTCCAATTCCTCACCTGTTTCATTTAGCAGTTGTGTTAACATGATTGCAATTTTCTGTAAACATTCAAAATAGCTATATCTGAAAATCATCACACGCATCCGCATTGCTCTTTACCTCATGATAGGAAATGTATCTTTCATAAAGTTAAGTATGGTCAGTCCAGAAACAAACTAGCATTTGTTTAAATCCAATTTCAATTCGGGCTTTTAAAATTTCATTTGAATTTGAAGAATTATGAGAATAATAATAATAATAAGAAGAAGACAGACACTCTCATTTTCTTTGCTACCTTTGAAAGCTACCACCTGCTTGGGTGTGCGGAGAGCATTGGTTTCAGGGGGATTGTGCCACATCTGACTCAGGACCCGGTTCTCATCCTGTCACAGCAGTTGTTAAAGAGTGTGACACTTAATAAGAAATGCCTTCGAGTAAGGAACTAAAGGAGGTAAAACCAGAACACTGGTGTGCTTTAATTAGAAATCCTGAAGTTGTGAAAGCCCTTTTGTGTAATCATCGCTACCAAGAAGAGGGAGAGACAGATGTGTGGGAAATCAATGGCCAGGCTTGCCAACCGTCCAGCAATGACATCTATCAGGTTACATGTTTATATCCATGAATTTACCTTGCATGTAATAGATACTATTATGTATATATTTACAATGATATAATGCTATGTATTGTTATAATGTTATATATTTACCATATTATGTAGCGAGCACAGGGAAAATAGTCACATACTAGAAAGATGAATGAGAGAAACTAAATTGCAAAGGAGGGCACAAGGCAAGAGGCAGAGCCCAGGTGGAAATCTTCAAAAAGTAAAACCCACAGTCCTCAGCTACGGGCACTGATAAACAGGCATCAGTTTGAGTTTGGGTTCCACATGGGGTTTTAAACCATGATTTCTCTTTCTTTTTGGTGCCAAGGTCACACTAAAGGGTCCAGGACTACTTCACGTCCACACAGCCATTCCCACTGCAGTGTCTCACCGCAGTCGGACAGCATTGCTAAACTTTTTTAATTCACAGTTTGAGACGTTTGGGGATTCTATGCTGGGACTAATAAGGAAATATTCTCAAGTCTGCTTTGATTTTCCTGTACGCGTCTTTGTAGAAAGAACAGGCCATATAACATGGTCAGAATGGTTAATTTTATTTTATTTAAACCCAGAAAAATGTTGAACACACTGATATTTATGAATGGAGATTTTGAGAAGCTCAAAAAGTAGGAAAGTTTGTTTAGATGAAGCATTAGTATTTCCTAATTTCTTCCTGCAGTGCTTTGATTCCCTTTGCTGTTTTAGAAATTGAAAAATAATAGGTATATATGTGTATGTGCAAATATATGTGTATATGTGTATTTTAGGTGAGTAAAATTACTTGTTGCTTCTTTCATTCATTTATCCCTTTCTCTCCTTTTCCTTGGACATATTCTCTCCAGAAAAAATAAGAATTTAGAAAGTTACTGGGACATTGGATTTGAACAAAATATAAATGTAGCATGTACCGTTTTGTGGGTCGAGGCACTTAGCAGAACCTTAACACAAATTTTTAGAAGTTGTAGCATCATAACCTTGTTCATTTGTTTTGATTTCAGGGCATCTGAAACAAGCCTAAATGTCCTATAGGAAATGGATTATTTTTTAAAACCAAGGATTTAATTTGGATAATTTTCAAGACTGTTAAATAGCTATTGAAATCACTAGGTGTTACAAGTCCATGGTTAAAATAATTCTGAATCATATTCTAGCTAGAGATATATGGCTATATCTTTTCCTCAGATGGATTCATTTTTACCTTCATAGCAAGAAATAAGAACCATTATATTAAGCTAAAAATGGATTGCATACGACTGGGTCCCATAAAGAACACAGAAAAATAGTCATAGAGAAACACATTCCAATCCTCTCCCTCATCCTTCCTCCAAATCAAAGTCTTAATTTTTTGAAACAAGCTGCCCATACCATATTTATCAGAAAACTACTCAAAACTCCATAGAGATTGAGTTGTCAGGGCATAAAAGTATTTTCAGAAATTAACCTATGGAATGACTACCCTATTGCTACCATATATCCTTTCTAAATTGCGATAGAAATAGGATCCTAATTATATATGCATTTGCAGATTTCGCTTTTCCTCTTATCTTTAACCCACAAATACGGTATGCGTATTAGTCATCTATACTCAAAACCTTGGGAGTTTCCTTTGACTTTCTCTTTTTCCCAGCTTACCTTTTGTATTCAGTTGACAAGTTCTCTTGTCTCCTTCTCTCTGATGTGTTGTTCATCCACCCTTTCCTTTCAATTACTGCTGTCCAGACCCAGTCCCGGTTCTTTTATTCTCTCTTCAAACTACTGTCATTATCCCTTAATTGGGCTCCTGCACATAGTTTCTGTCTGTTCTAATTCATTCTGCACCTCACCAATGCCACTGAGATGCATCATGTCACTTTACTGCTTAAAAAACTGCCGTGCCTTTCTACCACGTATTCAATGATTTCAAACAGCTTGGATTGCTACAAATTCAAGTTTAAGCCCCAGACTATCTTTCCACCCTGGTACCTGTAAACTACCCATTCTGGGGTAACAGCATATCCCTATTTACATGGGAAAACCACGGTTTACACCCATGTTCTTGAAGTAACCTTAATAATGTTCATTTTTATTCTCAAAAGTGCCCCCTCCCCAGGTGAATCGCCTTCCCATCTACTAAAACCGCATTCCTTAAATAATCTCAAAAATGTTCTCCTTCATGAAGTGTTCTGTAGAAGGGATCCCTCTCATTTTTGTAGACCTAGAGAAACTCTGTTTGTACGTCTTTAAGACAACTACCTTCCATCTACTATAATCTTGGTGGGGAAGGGAGAGGCACACTACAGCCCATGGACCTCACATGACCTGCTGCTGTTTTTCACAACATGGGGGCTAAGAACAGTTTTTGCATATGTAAATGGTTAAACAAATTTTTTTTTAAAACAATAAACTTTCACAACAAGTGAAAATTCATACAAAATTCAAATTTCTAAACCCACGAATAAATGTTTTTGGAAAACAGCCATACTCATTCATTTTTGTATTGTCTATGATAACTTTTGTGCTTCAATGGCTGAGTTGAATAGTTGCAAGAGAAACCATATGGCCCACAAAGCTTAAAATATTTACTGCCTGGTCCTTTATGGAAAAAGTTTGCCAATCCCTGACCTAGACAGTACAGTCTTCTCTGGCAGGATTTAGCATGGAACAAATCTGTGTCCCATGAAAGATTAGTAAGACAGACCTTTCTCTCACTGGCAGGCAAATGCATAAGCTGGCTATGGTGAAAATCAAAGTGCTGTGTTTCAAAATTCACATGACTTTTTTCTTGGCCCTATATGGCAAATGTGTTGTCTAGGGTATCCATTCTTTTGTCAAGTCTAAGCATACCACCACATAAAATAAATCACCAAAAACTAAACCAAACCAAAACAAAAACAACCCATTAGAATTAACTTTGAGGTTGACAGGAGAGTTTTGCCTCATAACTAATTCCTATCTTCTAACCATTGCCCCTCTGCTTCTTTTTCAGGGACAGCTTACTACCTTCATTCAGAAATGGATTCATTTACTGGGTTTCTTTCATTGTGGCAAATGAATTCCCAGTGATGTCAACCATCCTGAAAGGTCATTAATATCAAGATTTAGAGCAAAAGTGGAAGTCCTGAAAGCCATTACTCTCTGGCAGATCATCCATCTGTGCCTAATGAGTCAATTTAAAGACTCTCACTGCCCATGATTCCAGATAGATGCCCACCTCTCATTCAAAAGTTCTTGGTGTCATCTGGGTAGATCTGTCTACAACATGGTTGCATTTATAACCCAAAGTCTTGAAACATTTCTCCTCTGTGGTTCTGCTGGCACCTGAATGAAGCCATTAAGTCATCTTGTTACCTCTCAGGTTCTTATCACAAAATTCTGTTCCAGGAATTAGAGTGAAAGCTTCATTTCCCAGAGGTTTTATTAGTGGATAGTGCAATTGGGGCCATCTTTCAAGCTTCACTAAGATACATTTGACAAAGTACAGAGTGTGGCTTGAATTGGACAGGTCACCTGACTTCATGCTAATTGGCAGATTAAATACAGTTTGGGTGCTTTAGGTTGGAGTTCTATGTAAATTAAAAAGTACCTCACATCTTTTCACCATTCTCCACTATTTAATGGAGAGTGTGAGTTTGTGAGTGGAACATCATCTTAGAGCTTATGTGCAAAGGAGTTAACTGTATCCTTCTCCCTTGTTCCCAGCTTCTCTTCTTTCTGGACATGTCTAAAACTTCTCTATTTTTCTGTTCCCCAGCCCAGAGCTTTAGATTACACCTTTCACCTTTTTGTATATACATGAGTGTGAAAATTGAAGTGTTAGTAGTGGGCAAGTTATATATCCTGACCATTTCTATAGGGATAAGAGGTTAAAGATAATCATAAAGATTTGTTATTGAAATCATAAACTTAACAGGAAGGCACAAATGAGCTTCTAATGACAGGAAGTTATATTTTCAGGTATTCAATTTTAATGCAAGTTTTCTAAGTCTCAATTTTTTTAAAAGATGACCTTAAGATTATATTTATCCTAAAAGAGAACTGTCATTTACTTATTGAGAAAGGAGTTACTTTTTGTGGGATTATTATTTTTTAGTACATTTTCAACTGTTGCTGAAAAATAAAAAGTACCAAAAAACCCAATACCATAAGAAATTGCAGTATAATGATAATGTCCTTCAAATTTATTAAATAAGATTACATTTGAACACTGTGCCTGCTTTACTTAATTCTTCTGAATAATTGGATTTAGAAGCCTCTCCTATTCCCTCTAGTTAATCTTTTAATCTATCCTGCTTGTTTTGAGTCCAGTGCCTTGAGAGTATAACTTTAACTCTTTGTGATTTGTATTTTCTCTTTGTGATTTATATTTTCTAATTGTAAAGGGAAATAAAATCTCATTTTTATAGGTAATGCTTGTGTAAATAGCTCTTTTTTGTTTAAAATGGGCCAAGTCCAGACAAAATTAGTCTTGCTATGTTATTCATCATCTTTGCAACACTTGGGTAATATTTAACAATCTGCCAGTGAGTGGAAACTACTCTGCAAATTCCAATAAAGTGAGAGACAGATCACAGTTATTGTCCATATTACAGCTGACAGGCTGGACCAAAGCTGTGACACAGCCAGAGCGCAAGGGGAGCCACCTCTAGCACAGCCTTGGGACATCAGTCCAAAGTCACAATGAGGTTTACAGCGAATCCGTATCAGTGCAGAATGCCTTTTAATCCTCATGAAAGGGGTTAGAATCCCTTCTACATATAGGCACATAGTAGGTACTCCAAGATATTTGTTGAATCAATGAATGAATTTCTGAAAATTCTCATGTCTTGTACTGATACTGAAATTTCAACCGTGACAAGAAAAAGAAAACCTCATGCTTTTTGTTTATAATCAAAGGCATGCACAAAAAAAATGACATTACTATTTGTCACTGCAAATTTATGTAAATAAATAATTAAATAATATTGCCTACCGATGATGATGGGAGTCTTAGAAAATTACAAGCCCTTTGACCCAGTAATTTCTTTTCTAATAATTTATCCTATGGAAATAATTACGAACTCAGAAAAGAATTTTTAATTTTAGAATTTTTATGAAGAATTTTCATAAAGTTTTAAAACACTGCATTGTTAATAATAAAGCAAAGTTGGAAATATAATAATATGAAAACACGTTCATAATATGTTGAGTAAAAAAGTTACAGAATATATTTGTAGCATATTTGTGAATATATATCTGTGCACAAATGCATAGCAAGGTAAAAGAATATACACAAAAATATTATTGATCATTATGCCTGAGCAGTACAATTTTATGTGATTCTGTTTTTTCTTATGCTTTTGTTCTTTTTTCAAAAGTTCTACAATAGACACAAATTGCTTTTATAGTATGAATAACAATCTAAGACACCTTGACTGTATTTAAATAATTATAAAAAAATTGCTGAGTTGTCTCATTATACTAATTTCTTTCTGATCCTCTCAAATTATATGTTTAAAAATTCGTGTTCTGGTTTTAGACTTCAAACTCAATCTGTATTGAATACAATTCAAAACACATTTTTTGTCATCTTTGAACAAAAATATTTACTAAAAATATGTGGTGGGGATGAGAGATTGTTTTCTAGTTAATCTTTCTTATGGCTCAGACATTCACGAGTAGGAGCTGAATAGAATTTAGTTTTCCATAAACATCTCATTGAAACATTTTACAAATCACATAGTCATCTAACAACATAATAATCTTACTAGCGTTTTAAGATTTGGCCTCTAATTCTTGTTTAAACCATTGTTTAATATGAAAACAAACTTGACCTTTAAAATTCCATTAATAGAGTGTGAATTGATGTTATAGCTCTCATTTGTAGGTTATTTCCTTTATGGATATTTAGCAAATCTGAATACCAAAAATTACCTCTGTTATCTTCCATAAAATAATATTTACTAAGTCATGACCTCAGAAGTTTGCCTCTACTTAGAATGTTTATTATTCCTATACTAATGTTTAACAAGATACTTCTATAATCATCACAGTGTTTCCAGAAAATGAGATAAAATTTAGTTTGTAGAGTTAATTAACCACCCCAATCAAAAACCTTTTTATACTACAATTAAATGCTGTACATGATCCTCCCTGGATTTAATAATACTAATGGAGGAGGAAGAGCCAAAAACGAAACCATTGGGTCACATGAAAAAATTGGAATAGACACTGTAAGCTTTAAATCAATATTTAAGTTTTTGAGCATAACTGTACTTAAGGTAGTTATATAAGGCAACATCCTTGTTCTTAGGAAATATACATGGAAGTATTATGTGTTCAAGGAACATGATGTACACAACCTACTTCCAAATGTTTAGAAAACTTATAAGTACATAGATAGATAGATTAGATAGATAGATTAGATAAAAATACATAGGTAGGTACATGGATGAATGATACAGCAAATGTAGAGAAATGTTAAAATCAGTGTATCTGTGGACAGGGTATGCTGGGGTTCTCTGTATGAATTCTGTATTATTTTTGCAACTGTCCTTCAAGTTTGAACATATTTCAAAGTAAAAAGTTTAAGAATCACAAAACCAAACCAAAACATTTTATACTTATAATTGTTTATGTATCCATTAGAGGAAGGAGTAAACATGAGAATGGGAAATAGCAGTTGCTTCAGGAAAGGGAGCTGTGTGGCTGGGGAACTGGTGAGAAAGAACTGCTTTTTCTTATACATTTTTCTGTAACTTTTAAATTTGTACCAGGCACATATATAACGTATTCAAAAATAAGACTTATGTAACACAGAAAGTGATTTGAGTATGGATTTGGCGCCTCTTAGAAACAGAAATAACTTCAGAAACAATGTCAACTATTTACCCTTAAAATGGAACACAGTAGGGAAAGAAATTAGTTTATTGGAAATAAAACTCTAAGTTATACGGGGATAAAATCATTACAGTTATACCAAGTAAAATCCCTTATTGGGAATATATATGTCAAACCATGATTTTTGAATAATTGACTTTTGGTAATTAATGATTTAAATCGCACATATATAAAACAAGTTCTCTCCATCACGTAAGGATAAAACTCAGTTTGGCTTTCACACAAGATGGTACAGGAAAGGGCTGCAGGACAGCTCAAACTGGTCCCGCAGGTAGGGAAGGAGAGAGCCTCTGAAGCAAGCCTAGAATTGGCGCCAAGTAGGTAGAAACAAGTTTAAATGAGTAATGGCCAGAGTCACTGAAATATAAAGTGAAATCAAAAGCGGGAACCTTCAGTGGGAAATTTGAATTAGTTAGACTATCCAGACAGGCTGTAACCTCTGGAGTATCCAATCAGTGCAGAAACGGGAAGGACTTGCACGTTAGGCTAAAGGAATATATACTACTGCTTTCGGTTGCTCAGCGTGCAAGCCACCATTTTTTTGGCTGCATGCCCATTCTTGCAAGATTATTAATAAATTAGTTTCTCCTCCACAATAGGGTGACTGTTTATTCTTTATTAGATATGGCTTTCTTTCTAACAATCATAAATTTTTTAAAATTATTTTTTGGAAAAGATTTCAGTTTTCAGAGGAAAACAGTAAATGCAACATGACACATTTGGAATAATTAATATCAAGCATTACATTAATATGCTGTTAGTAAGCCTATATTGTGAAATGGGATGTTTCTACTGCTTTTGGAAAGAAAATTAATGAATCTGTGATATGGTACAATAAGAAATAGTGTTTTCATGTCTTCATAGAAAAGTAGCTTAGGTATTTAACACATATTATTTGAATGATTGAATGAAATATTAACTGAATATTAGATGCTAAAATCTCATACACCTTCCATGCCAGAGACCTGGGTTCAATTCCTGGACCATGCACAACCCCCCCCCCAAAAAAAATCTCATAAACATTTTCAAAAATGTATAAAAATTGTTTCCTTTTGTTCTCAAATTGTTCAGTCAAAATAGGAAATCTCAACCATTACTAATAGTTAATAAAGCCCAAAGTAGTATATAGGTGCTCATTCTTTTCTGTAATTATTTGCCAGTCCATTTTACTAATCACCTACAAACTACCTGTACTATAAAAATACATCGCTAGTGACAACAGGGTTATTGTTATAAAAACAGGAGGACTTAAAATTTGTAGGATTTTAATGATAAAACTCAGTGTTCTTTAAGTGTTATTGATTTGAGATTATTAAATTTAGTCCCTGTGTAATCCAGTTTAAATTTTAGTTTACATGAAGTATCATTTAGGAAAGTGTTTGGTTGCAAATATCAGAATATCTATTTCAATAAATGTGGCTTTAATTCTAAGATTCCAATTCAATTTGTTTCATGCAACAAGTCCTGCAGTTGGTTGTTGTGAGCTGATATGATATGTCATTCAGTGATACTATTAGGGACCCAGATTATTTACTCTTTCTGCCTGTTCCATACCCATCCTTAGCTTGTGGACATTTACCTTCATGTTTGTGTATCATGTCACAAGGTAACTGCTGCTCTCAAGATATCTCGAGACTTTATCTTTGCATTTAGAAAAGAAAGTCCCTCCTGGCAGACTTTCCCTTTAGCTCATTGGCCAGATATAAATTTCACAGTCATCTTTCCCTGGAAAGTGTTAGGAAAATTGTATGTTTGACTTCACAGCCTCCATAATAGAGGCAAGAGAAAAGATGATTTGGAGTCGATGTTGAGTGAGACAAAATACATCATATACCATAGCTACTAGTGAGGTCACAAAATATAATAAGATTTTCCTATTCTAGTAATTTCTAGTCAACCCAAATGAATCATGCCAAAGACTGTATGCTTTTCTCTGCAACTGTTATTCAATATTAAGCATTTTATAAGATTAACATAGGAAAACAATATTGTACAATTCTTACAGAATTCAAGTGAGTCAGATTCATTTCTGGTAAAATATATTCTAGAGCTGACATCAGTGACAAAAATAGCAGGTTGTTAGATCTTATTTCTGAATAATTTTATATTCCACTTTCAATTGGTTGAATCATTCTTAACATTCATGTTTAATGGAACAGAATTTGCAATTTAAATCTAACCATGGTAAATATATACAGCTGTAGTTTGTCCTAAACTGAATATTGAAATACAAACCCTTCTAAAGTAAATATATATCTTTTAAAAATCATTAGACATAAAATATTACACAAACTATACCAGAAAGTCTTCCATTTCAATGTAAGAAAGTAAAAATCACATCTTAACAGTAAATCTAGAGCCATTGGGCAATTTTCTACATAATTTTGTCCAAGAATGGTCCCATTTGTCTTCCAACAAATCACTGTAATGCGACATACACAATGGGTCTCCGTTTTCTACCCATTTCCTCTTTCCTGCCATTCTGAGATGTAAGTTCAAGGAGGGCCCATATTTTCCAAGGCTTCCCCAGATGTAAATCCTTCTTCCTTAGGGTTTTGTAAAACCTGTCTAGCACATTTCTCAATGACTATTTGTTATGTGCCTACTCTTTGCTACCATGGTGAGATGTGTGTATGCATGTGTGTGTGCATATGTATGAGGAAGGATGGAGAGGGAGGTAAGCCTGAACTATCAAGGGGAAGGAGATATTAAATATAAAATGTAAAAAATACAATCCTAGTTCTCAGAGACTGTAATTTCATGATAAAAAGAAAAACATTTTAAAAGAGTAAGATTAAAAAGTAAAAACAATTGAAAATGTGAGGGAAAAATGAGTCCTGCAAGTAGGAGAACCTAGATGGTTGGAGTGGGAAAGCTCTATGTAAATTAGAATATGGGAGATATTTTAATTATAAGACATAATTTCAAAACTTGAAGTATGAAGTAGATTTTAACAGGTAGAGAAGAGGAGTCAATTACAGGCAAAAAGAACAACAAGGGGCAAAATTATGGACAGATAATCTATATGAGAAGGAGGCCATTCTGGCTAAAATTTTTGTTGGGTAGAAATAATAAACAACTATATTAGTTTTGTGGAACTCAAACAATCAACTCATTCATTTATTCACTCAATATTTATAGGGCACCTATTATTTTCCAGGTCCTGTGGTAGATACTATTAACAAGACAGACAAAATGCCTTTTCTCATGGAGCTCAGACTTTAGTACAAGGAAAAGCAATAAGCAAGTAAAGATAAATACATTGATAGATTGTATGATAATTGCAGGAAACAAACATGATTCTATGAAAGAAAACAATAAGGATGACTTATTTATACCAGGAACTTAGAGGGCTCTCTGAAGAGGTGATGGAGTTGGTATTTTAGAAAGAAGAAACAACAAGTGCAAGGGTCCTGGGGGCAGGTAAAACTACCATATGTCCTAGTTGCTGACAGATGGCCAGTGTGGATAAACCTAGGGAGAAAGCATGAGAACAGTGCAAGAAGGAGGTTGGTACAATTGATTGACTCTGAATTGTCCCCTGCATGGAGGACTCTGGACTAGTTCTATCAGGGGAAACCATTGCTACAATGCCTTATATGTTAAAGGACTTGACAGTTCTTATTCAATTTCACATTAGTTTTCTCATTTGGATCATTACAGCATGTAATGTAAGGTTGATAACAGAGCTAATATGAAATGTAATGTTTACAAATTAGGTAACTTCTGACTACAATTTCAGTTGTATTCAAGAACACTCAAAGGTCTCAAATAGGGGGGTAAGACACCCCTGTCTGTTGTGGAGTGTTAAATCTCCAGAACAGCTGCCACCAGAGAACTTCTCCTGTTTGTAAGTCCCAATAAATCTATGTCTACTTTTGTGCCTGGCATTATTTTTGTCTCTCAGCAGCACCAGCCCATGCACTGCATGAACTTTGTCTGGGCCTGAGCAATTGGCAAGCCAGCCAGGAGCCCAAGACACTGCCAGCAGCAGTAGGTATGGGTCTGGGGTAGGAAGACTTGGTGGTAGAAACATCCATATAGGAAAAGGGGCTGCTGCTAGGGAAAGGGGCTGCAACAAAAGTTATATTTTAGTTAAATTTATTTGGCATCAAAAATTCACAATGAATTGGAATGCATGTGTGAGCAGTTTGGAAGGATGAGAATTGGGAAAATGTGGGCTAAACTAGGATTGTGGCAATACAAAAGAGAATGAAGCTCTTCTGCTTCATCAGTATCACCAGTTTCCCAAGCATTGGCTGTAATCCTTGGTTGCCAGGAAAATGTGAAGATAAATATAACAATACAGGAAGAACTTACCTGAAGAGAATTTATGGTTCTACATAGAGATGGCTCATGGGCTGAAATGGATGTGAACAGATTTGTCTTTTAATGGTTTGAACACAGAGGAGAGAAAAAGGATGCTTATGTATCATTTGAGCACCAAATTTTATATTTCTCTTTCCTAATTTTTCCAAAGCACTATTCCTTTTTTATTACACTGACTTGATTAAGATTTATTTTCCTTGAGCTTTTAGAGATCAAAGATCTTATTTTTCAGTTTTTGTGCCATGAATGTGGTTGGAATCAGGTTTTTCTTTAGTGGATATAAGGGTTTGCTTTATCATTGGCTTTAATACCCAAGGGACACACTAAAAGAGAGTTGAATTTAAATGGTCCTGGGCATAGGATCTTCATTATTAACAATACATATGACAAGCAGTTGAACTGTGTTGTTTCTTGCTTTTGTCAGCTGCATATAAGGGGGGTAAAGAAAGGGTAGAAGATAGGAAGGAAAGAGAAAAGTGACAAGTGAACACAAGACAAGAAAACAAGAGAGAAATAAGTTTAAAAAGGAATTTAAGAAGAAAAAAAATGGGAGAAGGTGTAAGGCTCCTGATGAAAATTAGGGATATTAAGGTTAAGATTGAGAAGGTAAAAGGCAAAAGAGAAGAAATCAGAGAAAAAAGATCAAGGAAATACAGAAAAAGAACCATTTTTGCTAAAGAAAAGGAAAATAAATAGAGGTCATACAAGTCATGGAAGTTTACTGTGGTGGCCCAAGGCCCAAGCCTCTTCCTATGGCTCATAACCAATTTGTTTTAGCCAAGGACAAAGGTCAAGAAAGTAAGTAATTTCCCTGGGTGGGGAAGAACATGACCACTGATGTAAAAACAGCATTGATCGTATCTTAGTCTTAAACACTAATCTTAGTAAAACATCAAGTTTTAGGCCCCTTTATGATTATACTAGAGACCAAATGTCCTCATACTATATGGAATGTCATTGTTTTAAATCACATATTACCCTCCCCTACATCCCTGTCTCCTGTGGAGTGTTAAACTTCCAGAACAGCTTCCACCAGAGAACGTCTCTTGTTTGTAAGTCCCAATAAATCTGTGTCTACTTTTGTGCCTGGCAATTTTTTTTTCTTTTTTTTGTCTCTCAGCAGCACCAGCCCATGCACTGCATGAACTTTGTCTGGGCCCAAGCAATTGGCGAGCCAGCCAGGAGCCCAAGACAGTGACAGCAGCAGTAGGTATGGGTCAGGGGCAGGGAGATTTGGTGGTAGAAACATCCATACAGGGAAAGGGGCTGCTGTGAGAATACAGGGATGCCCTGAAAACTCAGGCAGGGTTGTTAACTACTTTGTAATGGATAATAGGACAACTAAATCTTAGCAAAAAGAAAGGAGAACACCAAGTAGCAACAGCCATAGCTGCTTTTTGGAGCCTTATCATAGGTCCACAGAGAGAGAATAGGCAGTAAAAGCAACAACCCATCATCTAGAGGAAGAATTAAAATTAGACAGAGATACACAGCTTGCTCAAGTGGACATAAAAGATACCTTAACTGAGCATTTACATTATGTGGATGTTCAATTAGAAACTCTAGCTTGTAGATATGCTCAAGCCCATGGTCAGAAATTACCCCAGGACTGAGTCCAGAAAATACAAATGAATGGGTGGATCCCAAAAGCTTGGGATCTCATAAATTCTTCATCTGGTGACAAAGAAGGGGAAAAGGAAAAAGTATGGGAATTAGAGGAAGAGGATCCCTCCTGGCAGATACAACTAGTGCTACAGGAAAAAGTAAAAAGAGCATAGGAGCAACCTGCTAGAGTGGACCTTCAGAATTTACAACCCCTGAACAGAAACTCCATATTTCCACAGAAATTATACTGCTGCTGAATTAGGTGACCTTGGGCAGCATTATAGTCAGAAAGCCAGGGAGTCATTACCTGATTGGCTTTTATGATTATAGGACACAGGAGCTGAGGACATTATATTAATTAATTATTATTAATTAAATTAATTAATCAAGAGATGGAAACAAGGAAGCTAGCATCCATTACAATATACTCATCCCTATGCCAGTGCCTGTATGTCACTCTAAATCAGGTAGAAATGGTTTCTTTGCTAGCCTGGCTAATAGCCGCATGTAAGACTGTCTGGCCCAATGGGAGAGATACTCCACACAACACTCCTCATTGACAATCTATGGAAGAACTGCAAGATGTTTTGCAGGATCTTGAGGTGAAACATGCGATACATTCTGTGAATTTTGTTGGCCCTGACAATGAAACTTCTACAGCAGGGATGAAAGACACCATCCTGCACACCTCTTCCAATCATCTTTATGGACCACCTCATGTCTGTTTTGAGCCCTCTAGTGGGACAGCCCATTTTGAAAGTTATTCAAGCCATAGCAGATCTTGGTGAAACTAAGTGGCTCTGAAAAAGAAGAGTTAGGGCAGTAGGGAAAACATGATGGACCTAATCAGTTGTCACATAGCAAATGTGGGCTGATCTAATTGCTGCTGGGACAGAACTAGAAACCATAGCTTAACAACCAAATGCTATTTTAGCTAAATCGTGAGGCAAATTACCCAGACAAAAAATTTACTAAAATAAATCTCCAAACTGAACAGGAAGATAAACTAACTAAGAAACCCCCTTTCAAAACACAAGAATCCTCTGTATCCCCTAAGGAGGCTTGACAAGTTCCCTCCTATGGGAGGGGTCAAGACTCCAGGTATAAGAGATAACTAGGGACTCCAGGGATCGGAGGCTACATGTAAATTAACTATTTTTTGGTCCCCTACAAACAAACAGAGTGTTGCTGCTAGTAGATACTGGGGCCAAATGTACTTTAATTTATGGAAATGTCTGATTTAATGGACCAGTGCTGGCCACAGATGGCTATGGGGCAGAAACAATCAGAACCAAATGGCATAATTTGATCTTGCAAACTGGGATATTGTGCCCCTGGGATTACACTGTTTATTTATATTTCTCCTATATATGAATATATATTAGAAATTGATCTTCTCTTAAATTCCATATTACAAACTACCATAGGAGAATTCTACCTCCTGTGTAGTACAGTGAAAGCAGTCTTAAAGGGGCAGGCAAAATGGACCCTATAACAGTACTACAACCTCAGAGAACTGTAGCCATGAAATAATATAAGCTCATGGAGGACATCAAGAGATTTCTGCAACCATTAAGGAACTAGAAAGAGTGGGAATATTAATACCAACCCACATCCCCTTAAATAGCCCTGTGTTGCCAGTATACAAACCCGACAGAACCTGGTGCATGACAGTGAATTACCATGGATTAAAGAAAGTAACACCACCTTTGTATGCAGCAGTTTCAAACATTGTCTCTTTACACCAAGAAATTAGCATTCATTTATGCCAATGTCATTTTGTTTTAGGTTTAGCTGATGCTTTCTTCAGTATTCCCTTAGATAAAATAAGTCAACTTGCTTTCGTTTTCACTTGGGAAGGATGACAAGGGATTTTCACCATGCTCCCATAAGGTTATTTACATAGCCTGACCATTTGCCACAGCCTGGTGGCAAAAGACTTGGCCAATTGGGAGAAACCCAAATTTGTGACTTTATTTCACTATATTGATGATATTATGTTAACCTGCGATTCTTTTTCAGAATTAAAAGAAGTGTCAGAAATGTTAATATTCCAACTTGAGAGCCTTGGATGGTCAATCAGTTGTGAAAAACTACAAGGGCCTGGTTCTTCTGTCAAAATCTTGGGTGTTATATGGTTAGGTAAGACAAAATTATTCCTTCTGCACTAACTGATAAGGTACAATGTTTTCATATATTACATACACCAGAGAAATTAATGGCCTTTTTAGGACTTCTAAGATATTGGAGCTCTTTTATTCTCCATTTTGCTCAAATGTTAAATCTTTGTGTATACTAATTAGGAAAGGCTGTACTTGGGAATGGATGCCCCCCAGGAGGCTACTTTTGTAAAAATAAAAGGGCAATAGCACAGGCACAAGCACTGAAAGGAATAGATCCTGATTTACCCTTTGAATTGGATGTGGCTACCACCAGCATAGGCTTTGGGTGAGTATTGTGGAAAAGGCAATATTCTGAATGAGTGCCTCTAGGGTTCTGGTTACAATTATGGAAGGAGACAGAATTAAGATATAGCCCCTTTGAAAGCAACTGTATGCTGCATATAATGCTCTATTGCAAGTGGAAGGCCTGGTGCAGAAACGTCCTGAGGACCATCCTCCCTATATAAGGGTAGACTATGGACCATGGCCAATAAACTACACTATGGTAATACAATTAAGTACCTTAACAAAATGGAAAGTTACTTGTTGCAATGCATTGTTTTCAATACCAGCCCTCTCAGGGCCAAGATGCACAAAAGTTTAAGATCAGTATCATATGTAGACGATTCAACAACTAAGCTGCACCCAAAATGCTGTTGAAATACCCACTATAGAGGGCATAAAACAATTCCCAAGTCTGCTTGGTATTCTGATGGATCTGCTATGGGCAGCCTCCCACATGGACAGCCCTGATGACAACCCAGTATTGATACTATATGGTGGGAGACTGGTTCTATGCAAAGCAGTCAATGGGCTGAATTAAGAGCCATGTTGCTGGTTATAGTACATGTATCAGGAGACGAGTTAACTATCAGTACCAATAGCTGGGCTGTTTACAAAGCCTTTATGACCTGGATGGGAGCCTGGAAACAAGAACAATGGACAGTTATAGGCCACCCCTATGGGGATGAGAACTGTGGCAAGATATCTGGGACACCTGCTAGCAGTGAATGGTAACCATCATGTCCCTACCCACACTCCTAACATGCTTCCTGGGAATGTTGAGGCAGATGCCCTTGCTTAACAGAGCCATACCACTGAAACCGAAGAAGCAACTGAGTGCCTTTATCAAAAGAATGGAACTGAGGGTATCAAACCTTATGGCATTTAGCCCTGCAGTTTCAGCTACCCATCCAGTGCCAACAATTTATAGACATCACATACTCCCTGTGATGAACATGTCGATTGCTCCACCAGATGTGACATATTGGCCAATCACAGGTTCCTGTGACCCGGTGGCAAGTGGACTATATTGGCCCCTTTCCCGTTCTTGGAAGGGGCAAGTATGCATTCACTGCTGTAGTTACTGCCACAGGACTTCTGTTAGCATTTCTGGTGGGAAAAGCTAATCAAGAGGCAACAATACACTGCCTAGGAAGGGTAAGCACCATCTATGGGATATCTTCACATATAGACAGTGATTGGGGAACCATTTTACTGGACAAATGACCCAAGCATGGTCTATGGACTATGATGTAATGTAGACTACCAATAACCCCATAGGTGGTCTTAAAGAAGAATGAATGACCTCTTAAAGGAACAGTTGAAAGATGGTAAGAAATCCCCACAACAATGGACTAAAAGGCTTTCTCTGGTCCTAGTTCACCTAAACTCTACACCTTGAGTGGCAGCCCCAAGTCCTATTGAAATGCTCATGGCAGGACCTGTGTGGCACTAAGAATATGAATTAAAGGGCCAGCTCCTTTACAGCCTAAAAGGGGGAATGATAATAATTTATTGTTGCCCATGCCTCAGACCATTCAAAAGGGGGAAAGTGAGGTCTTTTGGCCCTTGTCCTGACCTATGTAGTTGCACTGGTTGGGAATTTTAAGGTCATGGGGAAAAGGAATCACCCAAAACATTGTAATAGGGCTACAATTTATACAAAAATGCTTTTAAATTTTTTATCACCAATCTAGGGCCTCCTGTTCCCATGGGAACCTTATGTATAAACCCGTTGACCTTTCTTATACCTAGGTTAATAATGTCATGGTGGAGAACTTTCAAGATTTACAGGGGGAGAATATCTGGTATTTAAAACATGCCTACAATGTCCCTCTGCCTGGTAACTTAATATTTACCAATGGAACTCCTGCATGTATATTATTAAATGAACGAGATTTACCCCTTATTTTTCCCCATAAACATCTTTCTTTTTGCTCATAGTGCCCTAGCAAACACCTTTCTACAGTGAGCTTCAGCAGTGACTCGATGCCCACCATCAAACCCAATGTTGCGTCTGCATGGACTTGCCATCTGGGTGCTACTAGCCTTCCCTGGACCATAGCTCCTGCTAAATGGACCATGTGGAATATCCTGTTCACATGGCAGAATTAGATACACCAACAAATCAGGAGTGAGACTTAATCCTTTAAGACTGAAATCTAATTACTGTCTTATACTGAGACTCTGGCTAATATTTTTTCCCTTGTGAAGTAACAAGTAAATAAGCCCAAGCCTATATTAGGCTGTACATGTATGCAGTACATGATAGGATAGGATGGCTGGCAGTAGAAGCAATAAACTTAAACTGTATTGCCTCTGCCTGCATGAAACATCTTAATAGGAACTGAGATATTGGGTGGTTACCCTCAGAAGTATGTAATTTTACCATTAAACTATAAAATGATAGTCTTTTCAAGTGGCAAATTGCCTCCCACAGACATGAAGCATATACCTCCCCTGTGGGGTGGCTATGGACCTGTGGGCAATATGGATGGCCTTATTTACCTTATGCTTGGACAGGATGCTGTTAAAAGGGGCAGCCATATGTCCCTGCAATATATATGATTCTTTACCACACACTCCTAGCAATTGGGAAATGGTTAAATCTAGATATCGAGTGAAGTGTATCTTTTAGCTATTTTTGCCCCAGCGGGAGCTGTGATGGTTACCAAATAACAGCCTATGCTAACCACACAGCTCCTGTGCTTAATGACTCTAAATTAGCAATATCATTGTTAAATGATGAAACCATCCAATTATGGCAAGTAGTCCTACAAAATTGAATGGCTTTAAACATTTTAACTGTGGCAAAGGCAAAACCTGCGTCCTTATAAACAATGTTGTGCATATATTCCTGATCACTCACATAGTATTTCACAAGCTTTAAATCACATGCCAGAACACATAAACAGTTTTGAACAATTATCTACTGACTTCTTTTCTACTTGGTTTAATTTTCTTACTCAGCCTTGGCAGTATTTCTTTATAGGATTATCTGTTCCATGTATTGGACTATTAATATTCTGTTGCTTTTCTTTTCCTTTTTTTTGTATGCTGTACGGCTGGGTCACATTTCATTATTTTTCCATGTGAATATTCCATTATTGCCATACCATTTGTTGAATTTTTGTTTGTTTATGTTTGTTTGTTAGTGTTTTTTTGGGGAAGTGCATGGACTGGGAATCCAACCTGGGTCTCCTGCCTGGTAGGCAAGAATTCTACCCCTGAACTACCCTTGCACCCCTCTGTTGTCTTTTATATTGTTTTTGTGGTATATGGATGCAATATCCATCCTAAGGGCAACACAGCCTGTTGGGGGGGTCTTTTCGTTTGTTAAAGGCTGCTAGAATGCAATATACCAGAAATAGGATGGCTGTTAAAAAAGGGTATTTATTAAGTTGCAAATTTACACTTCTAGGGCTAAAAAATGTCCAAACTAAGGCAACCAGAGAAAGATACCTTAACTCAAGAAAGGCCAATGGGTCCTTAACAGCTCTGTCAGCTGGGAAGGCACATAGCTGACATCTGCTGATCCTATGGCTTCCCATTCAAACAGCTTCCCCAGGGGAATTTTCTTCTGCATCTCCAAAGGTCTCCTGTCTGTGTCAGCTCTGAAGCTTTTTCCAAAATGGTTCCCTTTTAAAGGCTCTAGTAGGTGACCCACCTTGAATGGGGTAGAGACACATCAAAAGGTCCCATCCACAATTGGGTGGATCACATCTCCATGGAACCAGCTTAATCAAAAAGATACCACTCTACAATACTGAATCAGGAATAAAGAACATGACTTGTATGGGGTACACAACACTTTCAAACTAGGACGGGGGGATGGATTGTGGTGGTCCAGGTCCTGAGCCCCTCAATGGCCTGTAACAAACCTACTTCATCTAAGAACAAAGGTCAAGAAAGTAAACAATCTCCCTGGAAGGGGAAGAATGTAAGCATGGATGTAAAAACATGATTATATCTTTGTTTGAAACACCAATCTGAGTAAGCATCAGGCTTTAGGCCCTTTAATGATGATACTAGAGATCTGATATCCTCATAATATATGGAATATCATTGTTCTGAAATCATATATTACCCTTCCCTGCATCCCTGTCTCTTGCAGAGTACTAAACTTCCAGAACAGCTGCCACTGGAGAACTTCTCTTGTTCGTAAATCCCACTAAGTCTATATCTACTTTGTGCCTGGTTTGTTTTTCAATCTCGCAGCAGCACTAGCCCATGCTCTGCATGAACTTGGTCTGGGCCCAAACACTTAATAAAATCTGGGTCTGGAGAAAATCTAATACATATCCAATTATAAAAATGGCATTTTATATGTATGAGAAAAGAAGGAGATAAGGATACAGAAGATGGGTATTAAATTACCTTAAATTTATTTAATTCTTCTATTTTAAGTACATTTTAAATGATTTTAAAAGTCAAACAATAATGGTTGTACACTAGAACAAAGTTCAAGGACATCTGGTATTTGCAACTGTTGTCTCCCTCCTTAAAACATGTATAGTTATTTTTTTCTAAAACAAATTTTTCAGTTACCAAAAAGCCACCGACAGACCTATGCACCTCTCTCTTTTCCCTATTCATACACTTTAAGAATCTACCTAAATTTCATGCCTGTGGTCTCAAAAGTATCACAGATTGGAACTACTGCTAATCCAAAGCTAATTAACACTGGTAATAGGAAACAGTTGTTCATACTTTTATGCAAAAACTGTATGAGTTCAGTTAACAGTTCATTGTTTAAAACTTGAAGATTTGCAGATTTTCACCCTTGTTCCACCTTTTAGTCACTCGACAATTGTCACAAAGTTTATGGGGACGTGGCCCATCTTTAAACTTCAGTTGATTGGAGTAGCAGTGGCAGCAACAGGTGGGATACTGCCTAAAGACTTAAGAAGGCTGTGGTGAAATAGCAGGGCACATAAAGGAACTTAATTCACCTTAATTAATGCAAGAATTTGGAATAGTAACTAGACTCCTAGCACTGTCTTCTCAAGAAATCAACTTGAGATTTTGAGCCATTTCTGGCTCTTGATTATCACTTCTGCTGAGCTCAATGGTAGATTTTCAGAATTTAGATCCACCAAATTAGATTTTAAGTCTGGACAGGAAACTGATGCTATTGCTTCCTTTTAGTTTGTTGGAGAAACTTGGAGAGTTTTCCTAGAATAAAGTCTTAATCTTAAGTGGCTGGACTGCAGCTTTTAAATTATTCTCTGAGTATAACTACTGCAAATAGTGAGGAAGGTACTCAAAAAGACATTCTCTTTGCAAGTTGGGCTTTCTCCATGAGGTAAAGATTTGTCTTGAGAATCACAGTCTGGGAATTTAGGTTCTATCTATCGTTAATATCTGGCAAGTCTCTTTACATCTTTACCTTAGTTTCCAGCATGAAGCTATTATTTTCCTCCAGAATACAGAGTTGGGGAATGGAAGATGAATTATGCATATAATTCATTTTATAAAGCATATAAAGGATGCAGAACTCCTCAGAGAAAAGGGCACGTGAGGAGCATGCACCTGTATGTGTGTTTAGAAAAGCACAAGGAGAAGCAGAAAACTGGAACTTTGAATGGGTTGTACTATAAATTATTACCACTATAATATACACATCCATATGCAAAAGCTTAAAGAAAACTTTAGCGTCTGGAAATGTTTGTAAATGTCTATAAATCTTCATTTTCTTAACATCTAAGTTATGAAATCTCAAAATCATATTTAATATTGGTTTTCATTTTACTACTAGGAAGAACAGAGCAAGCATGATGTACTTTCAGTATACCCTCCCACATGAATTTTCTAGGAAATCATGATTATTGACTATTCCATCTTTGAAATTGTCTCTTATCTTATCTTCTGCATAAACTCTCTTGTATGAGCACTTCTTTTTTAGTCTCTTGCTCCTTCTCAGTCTTCATGGGCCACTTTTTCCTTTGCCTGTTTCTTAATACTGGAATGATCAAAGATTCTCTTCCAGCTTATTTTCACCTCCAAGTCCATGTGATATTTTAAGGTGATTTCACCCACACCACAGATTCCAAAGCTTCAGCCACAAACAATCCTATTTTCCCCCCTTAGTACCAGTCCCTTATTTTTAAGCTCAAATGTCTGAAATTGAAATAATTATCTAATGCTCCCAGAGGTACAAAAAAATTATCTCCGTTCACCTGTTTATTTTAATCCACCACTCACTCTTTCACCTATGCTAAAAATTCTGCCATTCTTGATACCTCTTTGATACTCCACATCCAGTTGACTGACAAATCCTAAAATGTCCTGCTTCTTCTTCTCCAAACTCACTGTCACTCTTCTATCTTGAAGTCTCATCATCTCTTAACTGGACTGATACAACAGCCTCCAAATAGCCTCTGCCTTCACTCTTGCCCCCTCTGACCCATCATGTATTCTTTATAAAATATAGAACTTGACATATAAATCCATTGGTCAAAACCTTTGAACACTCTTGAATGCTTACAAAATGAAACCTAAACTTCTTATCCTGGCTTTTATTGAGCTGCACGAAATTACTTTCTTTCATCCTCTCTCATATATAATTTAAGCTCTTTTAAATTTTAATGGCTTTGTATTTGGTTGAACTACATGAAATTGTTGATATTTCACTGTTTTTGATCTATAAATTGGTAATTTCATATGATTCAATTAATGATGCTTTCTCTCTGTCTTGAATGCTCTTTCATCCTTAATACCTGTCAAAACATCAAGACCCATTTTAAATGTTATCTCCTCTGTTAAGCAATCATTTACCATACTAGATTAAAGAGCAATTCTCTCATCCGTGCTCCCTTGCCACTTTGTCATACCTCTATCATAGCACTGTGTTGTCATTCCTGGTACATCTCTGACACTAGAATTTGATAAATTTGAAGGTAAAACTAAGGACTCAATTATGTCTATATCTTTACCTCTAGTACAATGCCTAATAGTTAATAAATATTTTGAATGAATTAATGGAATTTCTTCTGAACTTGTTATCCATTTTTATTTTGGTTAAAAAGGAAAGGAATGTTAGTATCATGACTTGATATATTATATAATGCCTCTTTTTCCTTCTTATGTCACCTTCCCCTTTTGCTTCTTACTGGATAATGTATTTGTTCCTACTAATGGTGTCAGGAAAGGAATTATTGTACACTACTAGAGCACATGGTCCCAATGTGCTCTGCCATGCATATGTAACCCATGTGAAATCAGACAAATATGGTTCAAATAGCAAAACTCCAGGAGTCAGCAAGCATACACAGACAGCAACCTCAAGGTAAATAATTCCAAAGCAATTCTAAGATTGTTTCTGGTAACATTCAAACCAAAAAGTTATTTTCCACCTATCAGAAAGATATGGCAATAAATGAAATTCCTTCCAGAAAATTAATGGAGGACATTTCTAGGCCTTGCAAAATGTGGAGGAGACATCTTATAGCAGGCATTTTTTGCAGAGCTTATTCATGCTGAAGGAAAGTTGCATCTCCAGCATTGTGCAAATTTGTGGAATTAGCGATTAAGAAAAGCCAAAGTTCAATACAAATAGAACAGGTGGAGTCTGCACTTTCGAGACTGGACTTCACATATTACAGAATATTATATATTCTTGGTTAGAATTTAGAAACAATTCTGTTGTTTCTAACAAGACATATTCCAAGTACATGCTTTCGGACTTAATTACTGTGAATTCTCTAATTTTAAAATCCTTTCTGATACCAGGAAAGCGCATGGTTGGCTTGGACTGATCTAGATGCAGACAGGGTGAGCAGACCACAGAAGAATGAAGAAATAACAAGATCCAGGTCCACAGCAGTAGAAAGAACTTAGACCAGAGCTAGGATAGAAACCCTTCTTCAATAGATTTTCCCACAAATTAATGAGAAAGAATTTGGACTAAATACCAGAATCACAGTGTTCTGATGCCTGCATATTATTGGTTGTCAAAATTGATTTTAAAAAAAGAATTAATAGGAACATCGTACATAACAAATCCCTTAGTGGGGTTCAGCTGCCCATTCTCAATGAACACTTCTGTGGTTGTCAGAAAATCCCTTTCACACACAATTAAGAATCAATACTAAACAAGGGGGGATGCACCTGTTGTTTGAAGAAACTATCCCAGCAGGAGAGCAAGCACCCTAGGTTAATAGCATTTCTCCTAGAGTTGTGCCAGAATAGAAACTATTCCAGTTTGTGTGTGTCATATCTTTTATTTTGTAAAGTCAGACCTCTTCTTAATCATGTAATGAAGGGTGAAATTTAAATCTGCCATATAGGCTAAAAATAAAAAATATTTTTAAACATATGGCTTTCATGAATATATATATTTTTAAGCAAGATGACCTGACCAATTTGGTCTAAAAGTACAGATCAATATATTAAAAAAAGAGTTCTATGACATGCACATGGATTTCATATAGTGACTCGAGGCTCTATGGTCTGGAATCTCAGTATAAATAAAGTCCCAGAAGAGACAAAATATCACAAATGAAGGTTCACCCACCATGTCCTCTGAATTGCCATGCAGAAGAATCAACCATGGCTAGTTTTGAATATTCTATTCTAAGCTTCATTTTCGGTCCTGAGTTTTTGGCCAGCATCCATCTATGTGGCCCTGCTGCTGGGTAGTCTCCTTGGTATTCTTGATAGCAGTTTTATATGGAGAGGTGAACCCCAGAATAAATTGCAAGGCAAAAGCCTGCTTCCTATTCTTTAGCACCAGTATTCAAAATTAAGCCAGCGTTCTTCTTTCCAAACAGCCAGTACAAATCCCTCCTCCCCACCCCTGTATATATCCCCCATTCCATAGTCTCAAGACTGTTCTATATCTGCAATTCTGCAAGTCTTTAGAGATGTGCTTAGCTGACAAAAGCACATGAAGACTATCAAATAAGAAGCCCCCTCACAAAAATCTAGCCAAGCTGACATTTAGATGCTAGGCTGGTAAACAGTGCACTATGTTGATTTTTATTTAGCTCCATATGATTCTGTAGAGACTTCTGTGTGCATTGGGATACATTAATATTTGCACAAAAGGAAACACAATTTGCCTCCTCCTCCTTAACTCCAACCTCTGGTCAAATACATCCTCACTGAATGTATCAGTAGCAGAGAGCAAACAGTATTTGTCCTAGATACCAGATCAACACAGTTGTTAGAAAAACTTGTGAACATCATACAAGGCTGGTGGATTTTTTGAAATTTATTGTAAAGATTTTTCGAAGGGTTGGTATTTGCAGTTTGGATCTCAATGATAACTCACATTCTACTCCTCTGTAGAGGTGATATGAAAAGGTGGGGAAAAAATTTAGCTTTACTAAAACATTTTAACTAAAGATTTATTTAAATCATGATCAATTCTCTACAGGAAGTGGGTGGAAAAGTTCTTAGGTCCAAGAGCCAAGGTCTGTCTTTCTCCTCTCACACTTTATTCGCAGACCTCAAAGGAGATAAGCCTATCAGTACATTCCTGCTTCCTTGCTACCATCCTTCTGGAGGTGAGAGAGAATGGTATATGTGTTTGATTTTAATCATAGTTTTCAGTCTGTGCTATCTTGGCTATGCAAATCCTAGCTTTCTTGCATTAGCATGGATCACAGGGATGAACCACATAAGGTAAAATTATTATATTTCACGAGAAGCTAAGTGGAAGGCTTCTAACATACAGCAGAAAATTTTTTTAAAAAATGTCCTAGTAAAGGAAAGAAGATACAACTTAAATAAAGGAAACAGACGATAGTAAATTGATCATAGGAAATACTTTGAGGCATTCTAATTTCATCTTCCTAGTGAGTTTATTAAATGCTTGGCTTTGGCATTTGTGCTGGAAACCTATTGTCTTTCACTTCCCAAATCCCACCACTGCCTGTACCATATTTACACTGAGCCTTTTCAAAGTTTCTAGACCCTTCTAGCCTAAAGAAGAGAGAATTCCTTAAAACAAACAAACAAAAAATGTGTTCATGAAAAGTCAAATATGTGTTGTAAAGCCAAGAATGTATGGCATTTAAGTATCAAGTGGAATAGGGTTTACATTGAAGCTTATTTAAATTTAGTAAAAGCTACCTATTTGCAGCCTCAAAGAAAACTAGATTTTTGAAAAAAACTAACAGCGTTTGATAACATAGCATTATCAGACTATATCTGACTAGGAAGAAAAATCCATAAAAGAATTGAAAGATCTTCATAAAAAGAAAATGAAACATAAAAGACAAGGGGGTTCAGCTGGGTCATGGTGACTCAGCAGGCAGAGTTCTCGCCTGCCATGCCAGAGACCTGGGTTCAATCCCCAGTGCCTGCCCATGTAAAAAAACTAAAACGAAAAAAACCAGAGAACCTAAAACTGAAAGATATTTTAAAAGCACGATTGTATAATTAATTTGCCCTAGAGCAAGTATCAATATTTTGTGATAAGTCTTTAGAGACTGAAAACAGTATTGCATTAATTTGTATGGAAAGAAATAGCCACATGTTGTGCTCCGAAAGACTTAATATAACCAAAGAAAAAGTCAGAGATATGTGCATGTGTTTTTCTTGTAAGGTGAAGGAAGTCACATCCATTCTATGTGCCTAAGGATATAAGTTCATTTTACAGTTGTAGCCTGAAGGGTGAATATTAATACGAACCACTTTGCCCAGTGGGAATGATATTTTGAATAACAGATAGCTACTCATTAAATACTATGGATCATTTAATTATTTGTGTGTCTTCTTAACCATTTAATACTAGGTAAGTATGTGACCTAAATAATGGTTTTAGTTGGGTGACCTTGTACTTAAGGATCTTTTCTGTCCAATTATCAGGCAAGCTTTCAAATGCATTGAAAGATTTAATTCACAAATCCCTTATGAGCCTTTTGGTAAAAGGTTGGAGCAGCACAAATTAGTTAGTGAAACATGACCTTGTTTCAGAAAATCAAGCTGAGATTCTAGGCAAGTGTGCCTATTATCATTGTCGGGTTGTTACAGTAAGACAAACAAAAAAGTATATAGAATAAAATGCAAGTTGGAATTCAGTACAATATTGTAATATGAAGATACTTATTTCTCAGAAATCTCTAATCTATATATAAAGTTCTCTGTAGCTTAGAAGACTGCCACACATATTTCAGTTGTGGGATTGTTCAATGTCTTTAAACTGTGTGCTCTATGAGGGAAAGAGTGCATCTGCCTTATTCACCGTTTATCTTATTCACCATTTAGGTACAAAGCTTGACACTTAGCACATGTGCAACAAATCCGTTAGTTTTAATGGCAAAACGTCACTTGCCTATACTTAACATTTTTCTAATGAATGCGTGCTCCAGACTCAACAAATTCACTTTTCTTCCCATTTAATCATCTTGGAAACTAACACATATTATTTTTCTACAAATATTAATTTTATAATTGGATTACTTAGAAAGGAAAATGTGGGAGAGAAACAACTATTTACCTGATTGTAAGGTGGCCCTAAATATGTGACAAGTTCCTATTGTCCATTTAGAAAAAAACACACAGAAAAAGAAATAGGGCAAGGGAGAGGAATCAATCACAATATATGAAGTGGATAAAATAATCAAAGAGTCACTTATATTATCTGATATATAAGTTTATTTATATTTGTAAAATCATGTATTATATAAATGATAGATCAATTTACTATTAGTAATTTTTTTTTCCTTTTAAATTTCACCAAAAAATTATGTGGCTCCACCTTGCACATCCATGTCTTTGGCACCACTATATATAACTTCTCAGTTGTATAGTTCAGTTGCACAGAGCATATCACCTTCACTTCTAAATTATCTCAGCTACAAACTTTTTTAATCCATCGAAGAAGTTTCTGCAGAAAATATGATTCCAAACTACCAATTTTTATGTCCATAATATAACTACTTGCTCTACTGCTTTGAACATTGATACTTAAAAGTGTCATTTACAATAATGCCTAACATTTCATATTGCCAGGAGTAATAAATTAAATCAGTTTGTATTACTTGCCCTCTATAAAATCAGTATCATCAGGTGGTCTCTAGAAGTGTCCCCAAATTAATACTGGTTGTTACATGTTGGTGTGTCTCCCCCAAATATTATTTTATCCTTCTAAGTAAAGTAATTGAGAGAGCACTTAGTAATTTGAGTACTGCAGAGTACTCAGCAAGCAGGGAAAATAAGAATTTAGAGTATTTGGATTTAGAACTATCTGCTTAGTCTGAAAAATTGCTTCAATGAAACAAAGTATGAGATGACATATCCCCCAAAGTGAATTGCAGTTGTTATTTCTTCCTATTGGGCAGTACAGAAAGTCTGCTAGATTAAATTTCAGGGTTTTTCATAGTGTCCGGGAGGAATTTTTAACTCCTCATGCAGTCCGGATAGCCATAACCTGTTTATTGTTGCCTTATCTATGAGCCTTCAGACACCAAGGTTAGAGAAGCAGCATGGGGAAAGATGCTGCTTTTGCAACCAGATATCTATTGTTATCTCTCTTCCTAATCTGTATATGGCAATTAGAAATAAACACCTGGTAGAGTTGACTTGAGGAGTAAAATGTCCCGAGAATCAAGTGCCTAATACATGCCACATATGCCCAAATATAAGTGAGGTTAACTCCCCCACTCATCTCTTTGCACATAAGTAAGCACCTTATATTTCAGTCCTAACAAATTTGTTGCACATGTACTGTCAGGCTATGTACCTAAATGGTGAATAAGATAAACAGTGAATAAGACAGATGCAGTCTTTCCCTCGTAGAGTGCACAGTTTAGAGACATTAAACAATCGCACAACTGAAATACGTGTGGCAGTCTTCTAAGCTACGGTCCAGGCTCTTGACCCATTCATTCATCCAGAGGTAAACCTCATCATTTAGTTACGATGGATCCAACACCACAGCGCACTGTTGAGATATTTGCTGAAGACTTCATGGAGAGGCAGAGGTCTCATGCTGCGCAACACATGCCATAAACACAAGATAATTCCCTATTGGGCATTCTGGTTCTTCTCCCAAAGTTTTTCCCCTCTGCCTGCCAGTCTCAATTTTTCTTTTCCCTCCTCCCATATCCATTGCATCAAACAGTTTTCCTCTGACCTTCAGCTTACATACACCCACATTCAGCATAAACAAAAGGAAAAAAAAAAAAAAACAGAACACTGCAGTGAAATAAAAAGTGACAACTTTACCAAAAAAAAAAGTGGTGTTAGAGAAATAAGGAAGGATTCTAGACTTATAACCTGGATTCAAATTCCCTTTCTGTCACCAAGTCTCACCAGGTAATCTTGATTAAGCTTTTCTACCTTTCCAGGCCTTGTTTTCTATCCCCAAACAAAAGGCTGAATGAGATAATCTCTAATATTCTTTTCAAGGTAAATGAATCTTTATTATGATTGTGCTTCAACAAAAGTATTAAACGATGCTAATTCTTTTAAATTCTCTAGTTGAATGCAATGGGTAATGAAATCTGTTTGGCTAGTTCTTTCTCCTCCTACTCCTGTTCCCTTAGATTTGCCTACATAGCTTGTTGCTTAACATGTTGGCATCTATATTTATCTATGAAGCTTACAGTTTTTTTTTATAAAATGAACTAGGCTTATTTTGGGTAAAAAAAAAAAAGGACCATTGAATTCATTCAGCATGCTAGTATTTGAAAGCAACCAGCCAACAACTGCAGTTTCTATTTTCACATTAAGTTAAGAAGAGTAAAATATCCTGATATTTTCAGAACCTAAACTTCCGTACTGTGCAAAATGAACAGTTAAGCAGAACATGAGTGGAAAAGCTGCATTGCTAACTCTTAACAGTGTAGTCTTCCCACCACTGTGAAACAGAAGGATGCACACTTAAAGTCAATACATTTATTTAGTGAATATGAACATCTTTCAACTAGAAAATGAAAAAAAAAAAACAATCATCTGTGGTACTTTAAATAGCAAACATCTGTTTTTCCTAACATACTTCAAACACTCTGAATTTCCTGATTAGTTGTTACATGAGAACTGTATTTCTGAAAGACATAATGAGGCAGTTTGAGGATGTCTTAAATGATCTTCAAAGCAAAGAGAATAAAAAATGCTCATGTTCTGGGTAAAAATGTTTAAACCAGATCCTCAGGCTCCATAACATGAACAAAAAAATAATTAATTCTTTCAACTACTTACATTTATACTGAAAGTTCTATTAAATATTGCAAGTGAAGGAGGTTGAAATAATTGAACAGGGCATAGATAAATGAAAATACAGCACTGCTGTTTTATATCATTGCAACAAAATTCATAATGTATTTGCATGACTAAGCCAACATGAAAATTTTCACAGCAATGACATGAAGTATTTTTGCACACATTACATAAATGTGTGCATATATCACAGAGCAGGATCCAGTAGTGTATATGCAAATATATCTATGGATGCCTGCTCCATCTGGAGGTTGCAGATCTATTTTGACCACATCAGCCTTTCCTCAGCAATTTGCAACAAAAATGGAGAGGACCATCCATTTTTTCCCCATAAAGGTTTATAAGAAGTGGCACTATGTAAATACATACAGGCAATCTAATGGTTTTAATTTCATGCATCATTCTTTCCCTGCTCCACAGTTTAAAAAGTATCATAGAGGAGATTATAAATACATCAAGTTAAATCAAATGCTAAGGAATAACATAAAAGGAAAGTAATGTGGACCCTGTGAACAATGAAGGTTAGAGAAAGGCTTCTCACTTATTTTTCCCAATCAGACAAATATTTATTGAGCATCTATTATATACTAGACCTTTGAAGATCCAAAGAGAAATAAGGTTTCAAGGAACTTGCACTCTATCCATGGATAAAACCCAGAAAAACAAAACAAAAATTCTGAATATTAGTAGGGTCATAAACGGAGTATATGTACTATATAAAGTATTTAAAGAATATGAACAAGAGAAAAACTGATTATACTATGCAGTAGCTAACTAGGGCTAAGAGTTAGACAGGGGCCATGTGGCTTGACCTTTATAGACACATAGGAGACAGAGAAGCATGTTGAGGGCAATATTTCTTCAAACTGCATGGATAACAATGCAATTTCAAAAATCTGACAAATTTCACCATTAATTATTTCCTTCAAGGCTATTCGGCATGTACTGATAAACCGATTTCCTAGATATATTGCTAAGTTTAAAAAAAGGTGCAGGACATTATTACAGCATCCTATTATTTATGTAAATAAAGGGAGATAAATATACATATAAATATTTGTTTTTAAATGCATAAAGTTATCTGAGAGGATACATAAGGAATTAATTACACTTGCTATCTCTGGAGGGTGGAGTCTGGGGAGGGGGTAGGGACTGAATGCCTTTTCTGAACTGTTTGAATTATTTACCTCCCATGTATTACCTAATTAAATGAATGAACAACAGTCCTTAAAACAAAATACTTTGTGGTGGCTCTAACTAGTAAACAACATCTTATTTTACCCTGAACATTCTCAGAGGTTTAAAAAACCATTCAATATATGTTATTATGGTTTCTGATTTTTAAGAGAATTAAAATTTAAATCTCAGACCACAAGATTATGACCAAGGACTCTTTATACTTTGACACCTCCAGGCAACAAAAGTTAATTAGGGATATTGAGAGAAAATACTGTGCTCCTCATTAAGGATGCTGAGATTATATCTACTCAATATATCAAGTCAATATTGTCAATATATGATCAATCCAGTGAAAGAAATGGGTCAGTTTTTAAAGGGGATACAACTCAGTCAAACAAGTTGTTTCATCAATAGTTGGCCCCAACTCCTAATGCCAACTGGGCTCACACTATTTATATTCATTTGGGAAACCTACAGGGGTGAAGCACTGCTCTCAGCACAATATTCCATGTGCTAGGTTAAGACTCCTTGCCTTTATATTTGCTATTTTTCCTATTTGGGATACTCTATCATTACCTTTCAAAATACTCATTCTACCCATCTTTTCAAGGCTCAGCTCAAAAGCTGTTGCCTCTATCAAGTCTTATACTTAACATTTAACTGAGCTCTCCCATCTATAACTGTAAGTTTTGTTACTCTTACACTCACTACCACCGAGAGAGCACTTAACGACTCCCTAAAGTTTTACGTGTGTTAGTTTTACCTCTGAAATTGAATTGTAAGTGATGCAAATGGCATGTAAGTTTAGAGAAGTACACAAGGCTACTAATTCAAAATAGAACACAGAGGCAATAAACCGTACACGAACATTATAATGACTTAGTTTAGGGAAACCAAGAGCATGGAATAAATTCATAAATTCAGCCACTCACATTATGCACAAACATCAGCATCAGAGTTTTGGGGAAGAAGGTGATGGCAGTGGGATAAGCAATCAAATCTCTTCCAGGAAGGAAGAGACGGAGTTTCATTCTTCCTTTTATTGAATGAGAGTAAAATGAATTACGTATAATGAATATAGAGAAGATGGCTTATGTGGTTATACCTTTGGTTTCCAACTCTGAAAAAAAAATTGTGATACTAAATGTAAAAGTGTAAAGGAAGTACCTTTTCCACTTATTACAGAATAAACTTGTCCTACTATACAACAGGATCTAGAAAATGTTAATACACACTACAGTGTGTTTTTAGTAAGGACACAGAGAAATGTGGTACTGGTAGGAGACTATTTAGTCTGGTGTGAAGTCTTTACTTTAAAATTTGAGCACACTATACTTATTTCCCTTTAATTTTAAGGATTGTTTCTAAGCTTTATTTTTTCTAGGTCTGATAGAAGGTGTTCTATGAAGAATAAACAACAAATTATTGAAAATGTAAGAAACATCATAATTCATGGGTCTCCAATTTTGCCAATGCGAAGGAACGCATTCTTGAAGACCTTCACCAAATAAATAGAAGGAAACTACCAGTTTGAAATAAACTCACAGTAATCTGAAATTCAAAGGTTCTAAGAATGTATGATGAGTGATGTCTATGCTTGTGAATCATGAAACAGTGGCATCTTAGATAAATTTTCAATAAGTAACTGAAATCAAAATGACAATATGATATGTGATGAGAAGTTTTATCTAATTTTATCATATCCCGTCTAAAAAAATGTACAGTAGTGAGGTTTGTCATCACTTTATCAATTTATTAGGCTAGCAACAGAAAGGCATGATTTTTTCATAAGTTTGCAATTGCTCTAATAAAAAAAATTAAGCCTTTTCTTTTTTTTAGACACTATATTGGAATTTGGGCAAGCTTATATCAAAGTGAAAGGTTATGCCCGAGTGACATTTTCATTACCAAATTAGAAAGGTTTCTGTAATTATATAAAATTCCTTATTTAATCAACCAAGGAAAATATTCATTTTAAAAACTAATACACAAGTTGAAAAGTATTTAAATTAATTACCAATACCCAAATAAAGTTTGATATATTTGTCTACTAATTGTTTCCTCACAGGTTTAAGTAGAAAATAACCTTAGCATCAAAACCCTGCACAGTCATTACATTAGGAAAAGCAATTAAAACTGAATTCTCTGTGGTTTCTGTTTGGGCTTGAGAACCTGGCTCCTCACTACTGGTACCTGAAGAGGTAAGGGTAGCAAGGGAAGGCTGCTTCTAGGATTGTCCCGAGTCCTCATTCCACAGTCCACACCCAGTCACAAAGTGCCACACCCCAGGTCCTAAGCCTTTGAGCTCTGCCTGCTATCTCCCACGCCTGCTGCTTTCTCAG
>PVIY010025736.1:0-36313 GCA_004026745.1 Myrmecophaga tridactyla | reverse complement strand
AGACTTTAGTTATTTTCTCTGTCTTCTCCAATACACCAGAAAGCAAAAAGGAATACCTAGATAACAATTCAGCAAACATAATTATCCTTTAAATCCTAATCTCATGGTCACCCTAGCAAGAGAATTTCCATGCCAGAAAGAAGGAATTAGACAGAGATTGGCAAAATCTGGGTTCTAGATTCAATCCTGCCAGTATGAAGATAACTATCTTATCCTCTTTCTACCCCAGTTTCTTTTGAAAATGAAAATGATGAACTAGATAACCCCCCAAATCTTTGCGCTTTAATTTGTGTGATTCTAGGAAGCACTTTTTAAAAAAGTTAATGCACTAAAATTCCAACAGAAATCCTAAATCAATTCAGTTGCAATAGTGACTGCTGAAATATATTCATAGGAGAAATAAATTCAAGTTGAAAACATAGTTGAACGTTCTTTCAAGTTAGTTTTATATTCTCTAACAGCCTGCATATTACTATTTGAGTACTGTTCTTGAATAAAAATTAAAAGGCAATAATAAATATTTTTAAGAGTCATATTCCCTTTGATAAATGTAATGTTTGTTTGGAAGCAAGAAAATAGCATTTCAAC
Organism: Myrmecophaga tridactyla; assembly: GCA_004026745.1. NCBI lineage: Eukaryota > Metazoa > Chordata > Mammalia > Pilosa > Myrmecophagidae > Myrmecophaga > Myrmecophaga tridactyla. The sequence goes on along the minus strand of PVIY010025736.1, from coordinate 35,725 downwards.
TCTGCTTTCATTCTTTTTTTCTTCTAAATTTATTGAGTTTTTCTTTACCTTTTTAGAGAAGTTAAAATAAACAAAATCATTTCTGATTCTCTTATGACATCTCCTTTTCACAGGACTCTTTGCCTCTGCACAGGTTCCTTCCCTGCTGGTTAGCAGAGTTCAGGGAACAGTATTTATTTATTAACTCCAGATGCCAAACTGATTAAGACACAGCCAAAGTACTTTATTGAGGAACCTAAATTCCAGGAAAACAATCCGTGTTCCTTTTATATGCCTGTCTTCACAGAGGCAAATTAACCTGGGACCAAGTTGAGAATGCTTTAACTCTGTACTAAGTAAAATTACATCATTAACTCTGTACTAAGTAGAATTACATCACTAAAAGATTAGAAAATTGACCTTTAAGTTTCTGACTTGTTCAAATAAATGGTGATGCCATTCATGAGCTGTAGAATATTAGAAAAGGACAAGATTTGGGGGGGGGGGGGAAGATGATGAGTTCAGTGCTGAAAATATGTATTTGAGGCATCTTAAGGAAAGCCAAATAGAGATGTCCCGGAAGGTGTAGACTACAGGGAACTAGAGCTTAGTAAAGAGGTCTAGGATGGAGACATTATTTTAGGAACCCCTGGTATATATTTCTGGTTAATTAAAACCATGGGCCCATGGAAAGAGTCTCTGGGATGAAAATTACCATGGGGCAGACATCTCCCATGCCTCACCTCACTTCTACCCTGCAGCAACCCTAAAAGTGAATGTCATGGTTAGGTTAATGTGTCAACTTGGCCAAGGGGTGGTACCTGTTTGTCTGGTTGGGCAAGTGCTGGCCTGTCTGTTGCGATGAGGACATTTCATAGAATTAAATCATGATCATGTCAGCTACATCCACAGCTGGGAGTGTCTTCTGCAATGAGTAATGCTTAATCTGATCACTGGAAGCCTTTTAAGGAGAACTCAGAGGAGACAGGCCCCATTCCTGCTTCAGCTGGTGAGCCTCTCCTGTGGAGTTTGTCCAGACCCTCCATCGGAATCGTTGGCTTCACAGCCTGCCCTGTGGATTTTGGACTCTGCGTTCCCACGGTCACGTGAGACACTTTTATAAATTTTATACTTGCGACTGTTCCCTGTTCATTCTGTTTCTCCAGGGAACCCTAACTAATACAGTGAATATCATTAATCTCATTTTACAAATGAGAAAATTGAAGCTTAGAGACAAGCAGAGAAGAGCTCTTTACTTGATGAAGTATTCCTTCCCCCACCTCTACTTTTTTGTACGTCAAAGTGATTAAATGAGGTTTATACTTCTCTGTTCCCTCTCCAATCTCCATTCCAATCAGAGTAAGTGCTGATAAAATAGCAATTGCTGGTGGAAGTCATTTGAGGAAGAGGTTTTGCCTATGATTTCTCAATGATGGCCTGTGTGATTTCTACCTGGAGGATATATGTGGTCAGATAATGAGATCAGACCAAATTTAAGGGGAGAAAATTTGCAAGCCACCCTCCTTGAACATCTAGCCATATAGTGAGAATATTTTATTAATATTTGATATTTTATTATTTCTCTACCTGATTTGAGTCTTATCAACCCAAGAGTTGAATTTTCTCACAATTTTTTCCTTATTATTCCTTTGCATTTTCTTTAGGTGCATGTCACTGGACTTCTCTGTGGTCAGAATTCCAGTGGCTCATGTAGTTTCAATGCCACCTCAGGCTTCAGTACTACCACACCATGGTGGGTGAGTTTTTCTTTATTGACCTGTCTAGTCCTTTGCTTCCTGTCATGTCAAACTTGACTCTGGAAGGAAACTGGAAGCCAGTTGCAGACACATGCATCACTTTACTGGAAACATAGTAATTTATTTCTGAATGGGATGATGAAGCCTGCTGGGGTTGGGGAGGGAGCTATGTAAGTCACATAGCTCTACAGCAGACACTGTAATAACTTTAAGTTTGTCCTAACAAACATTTCCCAGACCCAGTCAATCCCCATGGAAACAGGGCTTCGCTGTTACAGTTACATTAGAATTCTCTTCAGTAAATAAACAGTGATAGCATATTCTCTCCTCATTGACTTGGTAGCAATGGTGTATCCTCAGGTGGAAAGAGAGAACAAAAGGAGAGGGATGCTATTGACTTCTGAATAAGAGGTGAAATTCCTTCTATATTCCCTCACCAACAAGGGAGAGAGGCAACAAATAGGATTTTAAGGCTGAATGCTTTTAAAAAAGTAGAGTACAGCAAATATGTACACTTCTTACAGGCTGTTTAGTAGCTTGCTGAAGATACTATGGTTCTATATAGCTCATTACCACACTAGTAAATATTTAATGGGCCCCAAATATCATGGCTTTATAGTAAAGCCCTGGATAGGAGGGGGTCTACCTTTTGTAGGGACTGGAGTTTATACAGTGGGGAGGGGGCTCTTTAAGGCAAGAATACAAAATAAAGTATTGGGCTTTTAAACTGCCCATTAAGCAATACCTGGTGAAAAAGATACCAGGAGGGTTATTGACAGGTTTTCTTGAATATGTGACTTTAAAGAATCAGTCTTACTTGGTGAGAAGCAGTCAACACTAGCGTGAGCATGTGTGTCTCCTTATGGGTGTGCATGGTGAAGTATGGAATAGGGAAGAAAAAACATTTCCAAAAATCTCCTAGTATGGATGCTCAGAAGACTGTTAATACAGAGAAATATTAATTTGCATTCCCCAACAGTCCATAGATTGGAGGGGCATCCATAGAAAGTATAATAAAATACCATTTGTGTGTGTATCTGCACAATGGGGAAAGGGATATGGAAATGATAAAAATGCTGAATCTTAGGGAGACTATGCAATTCAAGCACCTATAGGTCTTCTCTGTATTCATTATTTCCCTTTGTGAGAAATGTGCAATATTTACATTGATAGTGAAGAAAAAGAATTGACATTTCATAATATATTTTTTATAGCTTTAGCACATTTCCTACTGTTAAAAAATTTGCCCTCCCTTTTTACCTTCCCCCATAAATACTCTCCAATGCTACACATGTGATCATTGGTTTCATAGTACAAAAATTAGATTACTTTTAGTTTGATCCTAATTCAGATAAGCTACTGTTTTGAATTCAAAGCCTCATTAAGGAAACTCAGAGTGCTAAAAATGCTATAATGCATAGATTTTATGATGCTCTATGTATCAATAAACCTAAACCAAATGAAAATAAACAATAAGGAAATACAACTAGAAATCTAGACTCAGGGTAGATGGCATAGAGTGATGAATGTTCTGGCTCTTTTTCTTTGGATTGCTCGCCTTTGCTTTTCTCTAAGGCAGATTTGTTCTTAGGTAGCTTCCCTCACATCTGCAGTATGGCTGCCAGCATCAGCTGGCTGAGAGCATGCAACTCATTCAACTGTAAAGGCCTTCCTTGGATTTGATTAGTTTTACTTGGTGACTATGGTTGCCCTTTTGTTTCTAGACCAATTACAGGCAAAGGGATGGATTAACTCGATTGGATTCTCATAGCTGAGGGTTGCCTTCCAGTGCATCACATGGTCTTGTAAGAGGAAAGCTGAGACTAAGACATAAGTAGAAGGAGGAAGGAAGAAATGGTTGCTGGAGTGGTACCAAAGTCTACTTCACTCTACATTATGGCCATCTTGAAAAGATCCCAAATGTGAGTTGATGAGAGACAGGGATTACTTGGTGGGGCATTTCTAAGGGACAGCTGTATCTGTGAAATTTAACAGATGATTGGACAGGAAATAAAAGTAAAAGAAAAATAATGCAATATGTAGTTATATTAGAAGCCATTACTTGATAGAGAATAAATTCAAATGTGAGTGGAATTGGCGATTTCTTGTATCAGATACAGCTCAAGATGTTCATATTACATCAGGAAACCATAAATTCTTGTAGCCAAGAAAGTATCTTGAAAACTTATTAGATTCAGTCTCTGCATCCTAGCCAGCAGTGAGATAAATGTTTAAATTTGTAATTTCCAGGCCTGTGTATAGATCTTGCCATACCTTTATGAGAGATTTCATAAGTTCCATTTCTAGCAGCAAAATTACTGGGTCAAAGGATGTTTCCATTTAAAATTTTGATATCTCTCATTAAAATATGCTTCAGAATGTTATACCAAGGTACATTCCATCCAACAGTATTTGAAAGCCCCTCTTCAAACTTTTATCAACATTGAGTGGCAAGGTACTCTTAAATTCCTAATAATTCCATAGGCAAAAGGAAAAAAAAGGGAATTTGTTTAGTCAGTTTTCTTTTTTAATTATGAGCAAGACTGAATATCTTTTTATATTTTTATACACTCTTAATTTGCATTTCTTTAATTATTGTTAGGTTGATTATTTGTCATATGTTTATTGACCATTTTCACTATGATTAGCAGTGTTTTATAAAGTCTTTTTGTAAGGGCCAAGGAATTAATACTAAGGCACATCTCAGTGAAGGACCATTTCAGGGTGCCAAGTAGTTTTGCCCTAGTTTGTAACATATCAATTTAACTTGACCCAAGGATACTGAGGATGCCAGGCCTATCACTTAGATTGTTTGCTATAAATATGAGTTATCTTAGCCAGCCTTTCAGGAAGCACAGTGAGTAGACAATTTGGGATGACTTTTCTATGATGAGATGTATATTCTCTTTTGGGGTCTACATCAATGTGATGGGATGAGTCACATGTTATAATTGGCATTCTTTGAGTATTAAACATAAGAAATGTTTTTTACTTGGCTGGAACACCTCTGCTTTGCACCTCCCTTTGATGGAGGCAAAAGGAGTCAAGTGTTGGGTGAGAGACCAATCAGATTAACAGCATAAACTGGATAGTATAAGCTAATGGAAGGGACTCCTCCCCTCCCATTACCATTTCTATTTCTCCCTCTTTCTGATATACCCAAAAAACAAAGGGTTACATTCATCCTGCATGCAGGCCTTCTAAGATGACCTGTCTGGGGGCTTTGCATTTGCTATTCCTTCTTCCAGAGCTCTCAACAAGACTGGTTCTTTGCTTCCTTCTGGTCTCCGATGAAATGCCATCTCCTCAGGAGAGTCTAACCTTAATGTCTAAACACAGGCTGCTTCAGTTATCTTTTATCACAATATTCTGTTCATTTCCTTCCTGATATTATCCCAATCCATAATTATTTTATTTATTTCTTTACTTGCTTATTTTATAATTTCTCCCACTAAAGAAACAAGACCCATGAGCAATAGGATCTTGGTTTTCTGGTTTGCACTGAGTTTGCAAGATAATTCTGTCTTGTGGTTAGGCTTTGGAAACATGCCCAAGCTTACCTGGGAGATAAATGATGGGCATAATGCCTCCCTGGGCTGCCATGGCATGGATTACAAAGTCGAAGGCTTCTTTCCACTATGTTATTGAACGAATGAATATCTGCAATAAATAGCTTAAATTCACATCCCTCCCCCCACCATGCAATTATAAGCACTATTGAGACTAGATTTCATTTTTTAAAATATACTTGCTATCAATTTAGCTTGAGTTGTAGTGGCATTTTTAACCAGAGCTACAATTATGCTCACAGTATGAAAAGTTACATCAGTTTACACTGACATTTGATTGCTCAGTTCATCATCACCAAATGTCTATGAAAATAAACTAGAAGCTGGAAGCCTCTTTGACTCACTCCTCTGTTTAATTACATTTATGGAGAGAGGCAATTGATCACATATATAATCCACAGTTTAGAAGTTGTCACTTAATATTTACCAAAACAATGGCTCTAGCAAAAGGAAAGGAAAGCCAACACATGCTTTTCTCAAATATGTGTGTATATATAACTATGTGTCTATACATATATAAAAGATGTAAATTTATTTATATCAAATATATATTTATCGGAAATCAAATATAAATATGTTTATATATATAACTTGTTTATATATATATATAAAGAACAATTTGCCTGATTTATTAAACGTAAAAGCCAAAAGTGGCAGCTGTTCATGTACAGCTAGGTATTGTTTTTCATAAATTACATAGTCACCACATTATAAATTTTCTTTGGCATTTCTATCTTGTAAGTAGTTACTATGTTTAAAATGAATGTAATTTTTAAAGCTCATAAGAAAAGAAAGCCTTCATCCTTCAAGGGACAACTCTGACTGAAATCATAATCTATTCTCATAACCCTTCTTCATGTATGTCTAATTTCTTCTTAGCATCCTTAGGTATTCTCACACTTTAGAAAGTAAAATATAGCTCTTCTCTAACATTGAAAAGTTGCTCACTATTTAGACCCAGTCAAGGAGTTTCCTCTCCTGAAAAGTATTCCGACCATCTGATAACTATTCAATCATAACTCATATGCCTGCAATTTGAGGAGTGCATATGATAGGGCATTTTGGTTTTCATAATAGCCTTATTGCTACTGCTAACTAACACCAGAATACAGAGAGGAGAGATGAAAGTTGTCATTGTTTAACACATTTCTTTCCAAAGCAAGTCTTTGGGGTTATAAGGAAGGCTTCTACAAGTTGGGCTTTCAATAATTTCATACAATACAGCAAATAATCACCAGATACAACTTACCGACCCTCCCCCTAAGTTCCTGTATTAGAATGGATGAGATATTTTTTCACTCCTGTTGGGGCAATGAAAGGTCAAGCATCCTTAATAATCTTTTGGAAACTCTCTGGCTTTGACTGCTTAGCCATCTATTCTTGAATTTTGCAGAGGCCTCGGATAACAAAATAGGAAACAGAAGAGAAGCTTAAAAATCATCCCCAAGGCATGTAATAACAGCCGGCAGCTGAATGTGATCAACTCCAGTGACATAAGCTAGGTAAAGATTGTGTCCCATCAATTATTCAGGATTACCTGGGCAAAGAAAACTAGATGACCAATCTTTCCATTGCTCGACCCTATAACCTTTCCATCTACCTCAAAGCCTTTTGGGTGAAAAGGTCTGGGACTCCACAAAAAGCTTCCTAGGGATCTCAGGCTTCCCAAAGAAAGTAACCATGGTGATTTATGAGAATGAGGAGATGACATTGCCCACTCTCAGTTCAGAGGAGAGGGAAGCTCATATCAGGCAACAGGGAAGCTGTTTGCTGCTTCCTTCAAGGCACAAAAGACACAGAGATTTTCAAAACCACTCTTCAAATTTCTCAATTCTATTCAAATCCACTCTTTCATTTGTGTTTTATTTTGAGTACCAATGAATATCTTCATTTGCACAGTATTAGACACTTGTTGGAATATTAACTCAGTTATGAAAAAACATCAGTGATGTGTGGTATAGAAATTAAGTTAGAAATTTCACAGGATTACAAATCATTTAAAAGTGCTTTCTCCTCCTGATGCCCACTCTTCAGATAGTCTAACAGTGTGTTCTGATGGGATATGCTGACGTTCATTCATATGAATTTGGCCCTTATATGGATGAAATATGTAAGTATATTGAACCAGAAGAATTGGCTACATAAATCCCCCCAAATTCCCTCCAATCCACATGATTCTTTTCCTGCCACTGGCACTGCAGTCAACAAAGTCCTTTTGTTTGTTTACTGAATCATCAATCTGCCAGAAGAGCCTAACTCTGAATTACTGTTACATTTCTGATGGAAAGCTGCCACATAATTTAAATTCCAACAGCACTACAGGTCCCCATATTTCTTATTTGTGACTTGCCACCTCACAGATGAAGTGCGTTGTGCTATCATTTTAATAAATAGTTTGAGTGAAGGCCGTTTTTCTCTGTGTCCAAATTCCATCTGTTTATTTTTGCTTTTATTTTAACCAGCATATCCCGAGATCCAACAAAGGGCTTTGAAAAATCATTCCATTTCAAAGGCTGCCATCACATTTCAACAGCCAATAAGCCAAATGACCAAAAAAGAACGATGTCTTCAAATGGCCAGAGAGATGGTAAGTGAGTGACAGGACTGGTTTGTCACTTTGACTGAAGGGAACGGGTATTGTGGATCCTGCTTGTTCAGCCACTTAGTGTAAGTAAACAATATATTTTAGAAAATCAATTTTCTTGGGTTTTCTCATCAACGCAGTATTTTCCCCATAACTGTAGATAATTACCTAGTATATTTGGGAAAATGGAGTCCATCTTCATGATAGGGATGGCACTTAGACACGGATTGGGTCCAATTGGATTTACCGTCCAAGCTGTGAAGAAATGGATATCATGAGACTTTTAATCTTCAATGAAACAAAAAGATTAAACTGTCAATATTACAATGAACTGCCGTGACGAGCCCTATGATAGAACCACATACGCAGAGCTGCTTCTAATGATATGTATGCAAGGAATAGATTTTTCCTTATAATGCATGTAATTAGAGTACAGAACAAAATGTTCTGTTCAAATTCATGACATGCTCAACTAATAAAGGAAGAAAGGATAAGGCCCTTGCTCTTTATTTGCATGAAAAAGCTTCAATATATGATATACTTTAGAGAAATTAGTTTTTAATCTAGGTGACTAGATGAGATTTTGACCCTGAACTGTTTTTTTGAGTTGACCTGAGAGAATTTATGCAGAAATAAGATTGTGATGCTTACAAACCAGACAGGCATTGCTTTTTTCCATTAATTCCTGAATGTCTTGTATAGTCAAGAGAAGCAGAAAATTGGTCCTTTTAAAAGCTCACCTTATGAGAGTTTGCTTTTATGAAACCTAATCAGCAAGAGCTGATAGGAATCTTAGCCGGAATTTTTTTTTAATTTAGACATTCATGAAGTTAGATACATTGACTCAGCAGCGATGGCTCTCCACTGATCTGTATGAAACAGAAATCTACGGTTGTATATTGGTATGAATATATTTGAGAGGCCTCTTGCTATCACAGTACTAGCTCTTCAGGGTGAATTATAGACCACATAATGGATACTTGAAAGAAAGCTTTACATCAGTGCTTGTGCTTATTTTTCCATGATAACAGTTTGTGTTACATCCACTGGATATACACAAGAAATTGCTTTTAAGAGTAGAGGTCTAGTCCTCATATAAAAAAATAATGGCTGATAACATTATCTTTATAATGTATCACATAAGAGCAGTCATCAATACTTATTATGATAAAAGAGAAATAGCTAAGCATGTGGTAAAAGGCAAATGTCATATGCTAAATGTTCCAATGCCAGCTGGAACAAGAACAAGTACGAATCACTGATACGCAAACATGAAAGTAGTCGTATTTCGTATATGCCCAAGATCTACACGGATGCTGAAACCGGACACTGAGGAGTCATCCAGTCTTCCTCCGTGCACTTTGCCTCCCTCTTCCAACCCATCTACAACTTCTGTCAATTCTCCCTTCAAACATGTATCACAAATTTCTTGATTCTCTCTAGCCCCAGCCTTGTTCAGAAAATCATCTCAGCCTGTCTGGTCTCCTTAAAAAAGTTTGTTTGTTAAGCTTCTCTCCCCATCTTTGAATCCCTCTAGATCCATATTCCACAAAGCAGCAAGAATAGTCAGATAATGTCCATCTTGATCTGCTGTTTAAAACCTTCAATGGCTTCCCCTAGCATTGAGGTGAAAATCCAAACACAGATCTGGCCTCTGCTTCTCCTTGTGGCCTCTTTCCTATGAGCCCAAATCACTACAGCTGCGCTTCTCAGCCATCGGTTCTCCAAGTTCTTTACCACTTCAAGTCCTGCTGTTACCTTTGCCTGCATTGCTTTTTACCCAGCTTGTCTCCTTGTATCTTAGTGTATTAGCTAGGGTTCTTGAGAGAAACAGAATCAGCAGGAGATATCTGTAAATATAAAATTTACTAAAGTGTCTCACATAACCATGGGGATGTAGACTCCAAGGTCTGTAGGGTAGGCTGTGAGCTGGCAGCTCCAATGAAGGTCCTCAGGAAAGGCTGGCTGGCTGAAGCAGGAAGAGGTATTGTCTCCTCTGACTCCTCCTTAAAAGCCCTCCGGTGATTAGATTAAGTGTCACTCATTGCAGAAGACACTCCCCTTAGCAAATGCAATCAGCTGTGGATACCACCAACGTGGCATGATTTAAAGTACATGAAATGTCCTCATAGCAACAGACAGGCCAGCGCTTGCCCTACCAGACAGCCAGGTGCTACCACCTGGCCAAGTTGATGCATGAACCTGACCATGACACTCAACTAAAATATCCTTTCCTTGGATATGTTCTTGATTGCTAGATCTAAAGAAGAGCTCACTCTGCTCTTATTTTTCTTTATTGTACTTAACAAAATTTGCATTAGGTCATTTGCTGACTTTGTTCTTTCTCCATTTACCCCATGAAAATGTCAGTGCGTGAAGGCAGGGATGATGTCTGTTTGATTACTGTTATATCTATATAGTGAGTCTTCAATCAATGTTTGTCAAATGAATAAATGAACTCATCACAACTTTGCTATTATAGTCATAGGCCAAGAAACAAAAGTAGGGATGATGAATTCCATGGGGGAAAGAAAAACTGCCTGTCCTTCATTTGATTTCATGTTCAGGGAAAACAAGTTTTCTTTTTTTCCACCCTAACAAAAATTTTGATTATAACTAATTTTCACAAGGGAAAAGTGAAGGGAATAGATGTTTTCACATCTTCCAGTCATAAAGTTTGCTCAAGCATCTATAGTTTTTGTGAATGGGTGAGCCATATTTTTTTCTGCAAGTGAGCTAACCCCTTGGGAAGTTTTGCTATATCTTTTGGGCTACTTAAGTAGAAGAAAGATACTGGAGTTGTTAACGTGTCCCAGAGTACTGCATTTATTGCCAAAGAACATGTTGGCATGGTATATCCACTTATGTGTCTTCACAAGTATAACAGGCTTGTAAAGCAAGTATAACAGGCTTGTAAAACACGAAAAAATTTCTTGGCTAGCATTATTTTCTTTATTAGAGAAGTTGTGAGTTTGCAGAAAAAATTGGTGTAAAATATAGGGTTCTCCTATACCATCCTATCAATAACACCTTGCATTAGTGTGTTATATTTGTTGTCATTCATAAAAGAACATTTTAATAATCGCATTATTAACCATAGTCTGTAATTTATCTTAGGCTTCACTGTTTATGTTGTAAAGTCCCATGGATTTTTAAGAAAATTTTCCTTTTAGTAACATATATATTTCCACTTTGAACCACATTCAAATACATAATTCAGAGCTGTTAATTAACTTTGTAATGTTGTGCTACCAAACATTATCAAAACTTTTTCATCATCCCAAATAGAAATTCTGTCTAATTTAAGCCTTAATGCCTTGTTCCCTACCCCCACCCCATCCCCTGGTAACCTATATTCTAGATTCTGACTCTAAAATTTTGCTTATTCTAATTAGTTCACATCAGTGAGATCACACAACATTTGTCCTTTTGTGGCTGGCTTATTTCACTCAACATAATGTCTTCAAAGTTCACATGTTGTTGCATGTATCAGAACTTCATTCCTTTTAGTGGTTGAATAATATTTCATTGCACGCCTATACCACATTGTGGTAGTTAGAGTCAGTTGTCAACTTGGCCAGGTGAAGGCACCTAGTTCTGTTGCTGTGGACATGAGCCTCATCTGTTGCTGATTACATCTGCAGTCAGCTAGGAGGCATGCCTGCTGCAATGAATGACGTTTGACTTAATTGGCTGGTGCTTAAATGAGAGAGCTCAATGTAGCACAACCCAAGCAGCTCGGCATACCTCATCTCAGCACTCGCAGCTCAGCCCAGGCCTTTGGAGATGCAGAAAGGAATCACCCTGGGGAAAGTTGTTGGAACACAGAGGCCTGGAGAGAAGGCCAGCAGAGATTACCCTGAGCCTTCCCACATAAGAAAGAACCTCAGATGAAAGTTAGCTGCCTTTCCTCTGAAGAACTAACAAAATAAATCCCCTTTTATTAAAAGCCAATCCATTCCTGGTGTGCTGCATTCTGGCAGCTAGCAAACTAGAACACACATTTTGTTTCTCCATTCGTAGGTTGACTGCTTGGATTGTTTCCATCTTTTGGCAATTGTGAATAATGCCAGTATGAGTGTTGGTGTGCAAATACCTGTTTGAGTTCCTGCTTTCAATGCTTTGGGGCCAATACCTAGTAGTGGAATTGCCAAGTCATATGGTAATTCCATACTTAGCTTTCTGAGGAACTACTAGACTATTTTCCATAGCAGATGCACCAATTTACAGTCCCACCAACAATGAATGAGCGTTTCTATTCTCCACATCTTCTCTAACACGTGGTTTTCTGTTTTTTTTTTTTAACAGTAGCCATTCTAGTGGGTGTGAAATGGTAGCTTACAGTGATTTTGATTTGCATTTCCTTAATACCTAATAATATTGAGCATCTTTTCATGTGCTGTTCAGCCATTTGGATATCCTCTTTGGAGAAATGTCTATTCAAGTCTTTTGCCCATTTTTAAAATACGTTGTTGGTCATTTTATTATTCAGTTGTGGGATTTCTTTACATATTCTATATAGCAAACTTTTATTGAACATGCAGTCTCCAAACATTTCCTCCCATTGAGTAGGTCGTCTTTTTACTTTCAGGATAAAGTCCTTTGATGCACACATTTTAAATTTTGATTTGGTCCCATTTTTTTCTCTTATTGCTTGTATTTTGTGTGTAAAGTCTAACACAAGATCCTGAAGATAGTTCCCTATATTTTATTATTGGAATTTTCTAATCCTGGTTAGGTCTTTGATACATTTCGAGTTAATTTTTGTATATGGTGTGAGATAGAGTCCTTCTTAATTCTCATGCATTTGGATATCCAGTTCTCCCAGCATTATCATTTGCTGAAGAGACTATACTTTCCAATGAACTGGACTTTGCAGGTTTTTCAAAAATCAATTGGTTGTAATTGAAAGAGGAAGTTCAGGATTGTGTACATCACCAGAAGGAAAGCTAGAGGATGAAACAAGGGACTGTATGATATAGTGAACACTGTTGTGGACGATGAAGGTGATTAATAGTACAAATACATGAATGTGCATCCATGATTAGGACAAATGTATGTCAGTAGTACAAGGTGTTAATAATAGGGTGATATATGGAAAAACGCACCTAATGCAAACTATTCACTTATATTTAACAGTAATATCTTAATGCTCTTCCACCAATTGTAACAAAGGTACCACACCAAAGCTAAGTGCCCTGAATAGGGGGTGTTTTAGTTTACTAAGTTGCCATAATGCAATACACCAGAAATGGAATGGCTTTTAAAAAGGGAATTTATTAAGTTGCAAGTTTATAGTTCTAAGGCCATAGAAATGTCCAAACCAAGGTGTCCAGAGAAATATACCTTAACTCCAAAGAAAGGGCTGATGAAGTTTTGGATTTCTCTCTCAGCTGGGAAGAATTTCTCCTCTCCTTCCAAGGATTGCCCTGGGGGCGTTTTTCTTCTACACCTCCAAAGGTCTCTGTTTGTGTGGGCTCTGTTGGCACTGAAGCTTTTCCCAAAATTGTTCCCTCTTAAAGGGCTCCAGTAAGTAACCCCACCATGAATGGGGAGAGACACATCTCCATGGAAACCATCTAATCAAAACTTACCACCCACAATTAGGTGGGTCACATCTCCATGGAAACAATTAGAAAGATCCCACCCAACAATATTGAATGAAGATTAAAGAACATAGCTTTTCTGGGGTACAGAACAGTTTTAAACTGGCATATGGGGGTAAAAGAGACATAGGGTTTTTCTTTTTGGAGCTATAAAAATGTTATAAAATTGATTGTGGTGATGTAAGCACAGCTCTGTGATTATACTGAGAGCCATTAATTGTACCATTTGGATAGAATATATGATGTGTGAATAAAAATGTGTTAAAAAATGCCACTTTGCAGATAAATCTTCTTTGATTGTAATCCAATGTTGACCCAAGGTCACCCTAGCACATCACTCTTCATAGCACTTACCACCATCTGAAACTTACTGTATTTATCTGTTTCATCATTTGCTGACTGATTGCCTTAATGGAGACTATAAATTGCACATGGCCAGGGATCTTGTCTGTCTTGGTTGACAGCATATCAACAGTGCCCAGCCCATAGTAGGTGCTTAGTAAATGTATGTCAAATGAATAAATGAGCAAATTATCACTTAAAAAATCAATTGGGCATAGATGTGTTGGTCTGTTTCTGAAGTCTCAGTTGGATTCCATAGATCTCTGCATCTATCCTTGTGATAGTACAATGCTGGTTTGACCTCTGTATCTTTGCAATATGCTTTAAAAGTCAGGAAGTGTGTGTTCTTTGAGCCCATTTTTCTTTTTCAATATGTTTCTAGCTAATCAGGGGCCCTTACTTTTCCAAATAAATGTGATGATTAGCTTTTCCATCTCTGCAAAGTAGACTGTTGAAATTTTTATTGTGATTGCATTGGATCTGTAATTCATCTTAATAATATTTAGTCTTCTAATCCATGAGCATGAAATGTCCTTCCATTTATTTAGGTCTTATCTGATTTCTTTTAGCAAAGTTTTGTAGTTTTCCATGTATAAGTTATTTATATACTTGGTTCAATTTATTCCTTGATATTTGATTCTTTTAGTTGCTATTATTATAAATGACGTTTTTTCTTGATTTCCTCCTCAAATTGTTCATTACTAGTGTACAGAAACACTACTGATTTTTGTGTGTACAGGATGAACCTCACCATTTTGCTTAATTTGTTTATTAGCTATAGTAGCTTCATTGTAGTTTTTTGGGACTTTCTATAATGGCATCATATCATCTGCTAGAATTTTGTTGGAAATTTTTGCATGTATATTCATAAGAGATATTGGTTTGTAATTTTCTTTCCTTGTGGTATCTTCATCTGGCTTTGGTATGAGGGCAATATTGGCCTCGTAGAAGAAAATAGGGAATATTCCCTCCTCTTCAATTTTTTGGAAGAGTTTGAATAAAATTTGTGTGCTTCTTGGAATGTTTGGTAAAATTTCCCTTGTGAAGCCACCTGGTTTTTGTCTTTTCATTCTTAGGAGGATTTTGATTACTGATTCACTATCTTTACTAGTTATTAGATTGTTGAGATCTTTTACTTCTTTTTGAGTTGGTATAGGTAATTTGAGTGTTTTCATGAATTTGTTCATTTCATCTAGGTTATCTAATGTGCTAGTGTACAGCTGTTCATAGTATCCAATTATGGTTCTTTCTATTTCTGTGGAGTCAGTAGTAACAACCCCCTTTTCTTTTCTGCTTTTAGTCATTTGTATCCTCTCTCTTTTTTCAGTGTCTGTCTAGCTAAAGATTTATCAATTTTACTGATCTTTTCAAAGAAGTCACTTTTGTTTTTGCTGGTTCTTGTTTTCAGGTTGCTTAAGCTGCCAGAATGCACTATACCAGAAATGAAATGGCTTTTGTAAAGGGGAAATTATTAAGTTGCAAGTTTACGGTTCTAAGGCTGTGAAAGTGTCCAAATTAAGTCACCAAGAGGTTACCTTCACTCAAGAAAGGCTAATACCATCCAGCACACCTCTGTCAGCTACAAGGCACATGGTGATGTTACTCAGATTTCTCTGCCAGTTTCTTCAAGGCCTTCCCCGGGGGCATTTTCTTTCATCTCCAGGGGTTGTTTGGTGACTTATTATTTTTTTTATTGTATAATATAACATATACACAAAGCAATGAAAGAAAAAGCAATAGTTTCCAAAGCACTCTTCAACAAGTAGTTACAGGACAGATCCCAGAGTTCGTCATGGAGTACGTACCATCATCTCAGATTTTTCCTTGTAGCTGCTCCAGAACACTGGAGGCTAGAAGGAATAAATATTTTTTTTATCATCACAATTGACTTTTTTGTTGAAAAGTGACATATATACAAAAAAGCAATAAATTTCAAAGCACAGTGCAACAATTAGTTATAGAACAGATTTCAGAGTTTGGTATGGGTTACAATTCCACAATTTTAGGTTTTTATTTCTAGCTGCTCTAAGACACTGGTGACCGAAAGAAATATTAATATAACGATTCAGCAATCATACTCGCTTGTTAAACCCTACCTTCTCTGTATAACTTTTGATTTTTCTCCCACTCTTTAGGGTATTTGGGCTATGCTCATTCTAACTTTTTCACATTGGAAGGGGCTGTCAATAATATAGGGTAGGGAGATGGAACTAGCTGATGTTCTGGAGAGGCTGGCCTCTCTGGGCTTTAGGACTTATCTGGTCCAGGGACCCATCTGGAGGGTGTAGGTTTCTGGAGAATTAGCCTAGTGCATGGAACCTTTGTAGAATTTTATATATTGCCCTAGGTGTTCTTCAGGATTGGCTAGAATAGTTTTGGTTGGCGTTTGGCAAGTTATGATAGGTAGCAATGTCTAACTGAAGCCTGAGTAAGAGTGACCTCCAGAGTAGCCTCAAGACTCTATTTGAACTCTCTCAGCCACTGATACCTTATTTGTTACACTTCTTTTCCCTGCTTTTGGTCAGGGTGGAATTGTGGTGCTAGGGCCAGATTCATCCCTGGGAGTCATCTCCACACCACCAAGGAGACTTTCACCCCTGGATGTCATGTCTGATGTAGGGGGGAGGGCAATGATTTCACTTGCAGAGTTGGGCTTAGAGAGAGTGAGACCACATCTGAGCAACAGAAGAGGTCCTTCAGAAGTAAGTCTTAGGCATGCCTCTAGGTAGGCTAAGCTTCTCCACTACCTACATAAGGTTCACAATAGTAAGCCTCAAGTTCAAGGGCTTGGCCTATGCATTTGGGTGTTCCTAATGTTTGACACAGTATAAGGAGTTTCCCCAGTGGTAAAGTTTAATAGTTCCATATTTTTTTCTCTCATCCCTCAAGGGACTTTGCCAATACTTTTTGATTATCTGCTTAATATATTCTAGGATATTATCCAGGCATTACATTAAGCTATATAGGATTAAAGACCCTCATTCTTATTCTGAAGGTTGCCTGTGTTTTGATTATTTAAATGAGCTATCCAGGCAGGTTGAGTTAGATTATATGATACAGAAAATTTAGGTTCCAGACAAAATAAACCCCTGTGTTCTGAATTACCTCAATCCTGACCTAATTGGCTTCATTCTTATCTCTACATACCAGGTTATACACATACAAAAGTCTCTCAAAATCCAGAATAATAACCACCACTCTGGATTAAATGTGACTGCTATAAGCCCCTGTTTTCTTATAAGCATTTTATAAAGGAGACCATACAATAATTGCTCTTTTGTTTCTGACTTATTTTGCCTCACCAGATGTCCCACAGGTTCATTCACCATGTTGCATGCCTCACAACTTTGTTCTTTTTTGTAGCAGCACAATATTCTATCATATGTATACACTATCGTTTGCCAATCTACTTCTCAGTCAGTGCATCCTTCAGCTACCTGCATTCATAAGGCATCTTTTACAATTCAAGCTACATGAGAGAACTGAAGAAACTACTTTATCATTGTTTATAAGGCATGTTCATAAGGCATCATGTATAATGCCCAAAGTCCACAATCCATCAACACTCTCAGTTTTAGATAATTTCATTGTTCCCAAGAGAAAGATAACCAATAAACACACCTTCACCAAATAGGAAATCTAAACGTCCCCCTAACTCTTGTCCCTCCCCCCATTATTTACCCCTGGTGTTGCTGTGGTACTGCTGATGTTTTCTTATTAAACATATCCCATAGTGTGCAATAGCAGTTTTCCCCCTGTACCCTGAATTTAAAACACTCTTTGTACAAGAATCATACCTATGAAGTAGTTCATGCTAGAACTTATTTTATTAGTAGTATTAATCAGTGGGACACATAGGTCTATACAACCCCTTTCAATCATGTTCACCTACAATATAGTAATATCACTTATAGACCCACTAGTGAACTGCCTTCACTTCTATGTATTCCCTTACATTTGAGTTCAACCTCATTAGCTAACCTTTCACCCATCTCTAAGCTTCTTTGTATCTCTAAGTCCTCTATATTCTGTATTATAAGCCTCCAATTTTACTTTTACCATGGTCATAAAAGTGGCATCATACAGTATCTATCCTTTTGTGTCTGGCTTCTTTCACTCAGCATTATGTCCCCAGTGCTCATCCATCTGGCCTGTTTGGTGATTTAAAAAATTTCTCTTTGAGTGTGATCGTTAGGTTCTGGTGTCATCTTGGCCAGGTGATGATGCCCAATTGTCTGGTCAGGCAAGCACTGGCCTAACCATTGCTGCAAGGATATTTCATGGCTGATTGATAAGTCAGAAGGCTGGTTTATTAAATCATCAGTTGGTTGATTACAGCTGTGGCTGATTACATCTACAGTCAACTAAGGGCACATCTCCTACAAATGAGATAATTCAATCAATTGAAGACTTTTAAGGGGGAAGAGTGAATTTTCATTGCTTTTTCAGCCAGTGAGCCTCTCCTGAGGAGTTTTTTGAGGCCCTTAATTGGAGTTGCCAGCCTCATAGCCTGCCCTGTGGATTTTGGACTCTTCCAATCCCATGGTTGTGTGAGATACCTTTATAAATCTCACATTTACAGATATGTCCTGTTGGTTCTGTTTCTCTAGAAAACAAGTAATACATAGAGATTCTCATATTATTCATTCATTATTTTTCTGATATCTTTTAGTTCTTTTGCTGTATTTTCCTTCTCTCCTTGAACATATTGAAGATCTATTTTTAAACATCACAATTCCTCACTGATATTTCCTGGACTTTTATCTTCTTCCTTTGGATGGACCATCATTTCCTGTTCCTTTGTTTTGTGGCACGGTGTACATTTTAATATTTGAAAATGTAAATTCTGGGATTTATTTCCTGAGATGTCTATTTCAGGAGTTTGTATCTAGCCAGTGACATGACAGAGATTTTCTTGAGTGTCAGGAGTTAGCAAAACCAAGCAAACCTAAGCAGAAAACACATTTTGCAGTCTTTGCACATTGGCTTTGCATTGGCTGGTGCTCTCCTTCAGAGTTCAGCCCTCCTATCAAGAAGGCCAGTCCAAGGTGAATGCAACATGTATGGTCCTCTCTGTCTTTTCTGGGCCTGTGTCTTATCCTGGACTTGTGTCTTCCAGTAGCTTAAAGAGTTGCCCTGTTTATAGTAGAGTTTGAATACCCCCTCTACTCCTCAGAAACAGAACTTCTCCCTCTCCTGGGTGTTTCTCTGTAGGACTTAAAGCAGATAAAACTTTGTCCCAAACTGCTAATTCAATTCTTTCTTTCTCTGCCTTAAGCTGCTTTAGCCAGGAGGTTAAATTCTGGACCAGAGCAGGGGCAGGGAGGGTTGGAGAGGAGTTCCCCAATCCAGTCTTTCCTAGCCAGAGCAAGGCTACAGACCCAAAGGGAGCACCACCTCCAAATCGCCCTGGGGAAGGGCTGAGAGAGGATCAGCAAGGGCAGCAGAAGCTTCCCCTATGGCTTCCCAAAGCTGTGGTTTCCAATGCAGCCCTTCAGTTCTCCCCCATGGCTCTGAAGAAGTATACAGTCTTTAAGTCTCCTCCACTGTCTTTGTCTGAGGTGGGTGGGAACAATGGCCACCCTCAGAGCTGGGCCCCCAGAAATCCAAAGTAGCTAATCAAAAGCCATGATCATTGCTTAGACCATATATTCCCAGATCTTGGGAAACTTTGTTTTTAAGTCCCACTCTGCCACCAGCAAGCTGTGCAGGTTCCTTATTGCTGCCTGTGGTGAGGTTGGGGGATGAGTGACAGTTGCTACCATCCTGAATATAATTCAGTGGTATTTTCCTCCCACTCTTCCATGGATGATGAATAGTGTTTTACTGGATTCTGCAGTTGCAGAATAGTTGACTCCGACAGTTTCTGCCTGTTTAAATAGCTGTTCTGGTGGAGGGACTAATTCCTGGAGCTTCCTACTCTGCCATCTTCCCACAATCTTGTTGGCTGGCATTACTGAAATCTTTTACAATTCAAGCTACATGAGAGAACTGGAAAAACTACTTTATCATTGCATATAAGGAAAAAAGATTTTGTGGAATATATTTAAAGTGGACAAATATTTTATAATGTCATTCTATTTAAACTTTCAGTACTATTTTCCTATTATTATTCATTGCCCAAAGAAAATTCAGAAAGCAAGTAAAAAGCAGTTAATGAACAAGCTACTTTATTAAACTGGCAGCCAAAGATAACAATTTTACTCCATGTAATTTGCAATTTAATAGACTTAACAGACATGGACATATTAAGGGATATGATGCAAATTTTATGTGAATTTTAAATACAAAGTACTTGCTTTTGAAGAAATACATCTACCTCTGGGGGGTATGGGTCTTTCCTGCAATTAGGGATGCTTGAATGGCAATTTTTATAAACACAGCTAAAATATAAGTGAATAGAATATTCTTTCCTCTATACCAGGGATGGATGTTGTCCAAAGTTATTCATTAAAATAAGTCAGTCTATTCAGCTAAACTTAAGTCACTGGATATTGGTGAGCTCTCCACTGGTGTAAGACACAGTTATGCAGACACACAAATGAGCCCACGAACTTGTGGGTCCATTTATGCAGATGTATGTGTACATATATCACCATAGTCAATATGTCAGATGGGGTAAGATAGTTATAGGGCAAAATTCTGGTCTTTTATAGCAAAGTGGGGGGGGGTATCACCAAGTGTTGTGGTTTGATGCGGTATGCACCCCAGAAAAGCGTATTCTTAAATTTAATCCACTCCTGAGGTATGACCCCATTGTAAGTAGGACCTTCTGATGAATTCAGTTAATATGTGGCCCAGTCCAATCAGGTAGGATCTTAACCCTACTACTAGAGTTCTTAAAAATGAAATGAAATTCAGACAGAGAGGAAGCCACAGGAAGCAAGAAGCTGAATATCACTGGGAAGGGGAAGAAAAGGGATAGACCAGGAATCTCTACCGTGTGACCAACCAAGGACCAAGGATGGCCAGCAGCCAGCCCCAAAATGCCAGTCTTTGGGAAGAAGCATCGCCTTGTTGATGCTTGGATTTGGACTTTTTGCCAGCCTCAAATGAACAAATAAATTCCCATTGTTGAACCAACCCATTTCATGGTATTTTCTTGAGCAGCCTAGGAAACTAAAACACTGAGTCT
Source organism: Myrmecophaga tridactyla (assembly GCA_004026745.1). NCBI lineage: Eukaryota > Metazoa > Chordata > Mammalia > Pilosa > Myrmecophagidae > Myrmecophaga > Myrmecophaga tridactyla. The sequence goes on along the minus strand of PVIY010025736.1, from coordinate 14,753 downwards.
ATGTTTCGAAGAATCAGAAAGAGTCTGACAGCCTGGATTTAATCTGCTTTTCCCTCCTAAGTGATGGGGTGTGCAGGTCGCACTGTGTCTGTAGCCCAAGCAGTATATAAACAGCACAACTAAAAAGCTCTAGGAGAAGGAACGCTGCAGAACCAGGCAGTCAGGAAGGAAAACAGTTGTGCGGAGGAGACACAGAGGCATCTGCCTTTAAACGTTGGCAGGAAAATGCCTCCTTTTTAAAAGAGGCTAATCTGCATTTACAGAGGCTATAATTCTTCTGGGGAAGTAACAAGATCCTGTAATAAGGAATTGACTAACCTAGCATAGCCCAGGGTGGGATAAGAATGACAGTCATTTAAAGAAGATTGGAACTCCTGGTCAAAGTTTTCGCAACTGCTAAGTAAAGAGAAAGGAAAAGTAAAATTTGTAATCACAAAGGTACATAGACACACACACACACGTACACAAATGCATGTGCACACACACCTGCACAAATGCAGGTGCACACACATATGCATGCATATATATGTGGACACACAGACACCACACACATCCATCCACAAACATAAGAACACACATGCCGGAAGACACATGCTGCATGTGTTCATCATGCTTATATTTAGTTTTGCTAAGCTAGATGTAGTTCTCATTCTCTTTTTATATTCAATCATTCTGTAACCTTTATATAATTCCACATTCAAGAACCTCTGTAGGAATTGTTTTAAATTAGTGGTAGCAAAATGGTTGGCCCACAAACGGATGGTCTGCGTTCAGACTATGGGCTTGTTTTATTTGACCCACAAAGCATTTAAGACACTTTGAATTGGTTGCCAACATTTATAAATCAGGGAGCTTCACTCAGAAATCCGGTCTCCCAGCCTCTTGAAAAAAGTAAGAGATCTGGGAGCACTCGGCCCAAATTCTTGCACAGCAATTGGTTGGAGCTTATAGCAATTGTCAGTTCAGACCACCTGTGCTCTCCAGATGCCCAGTGTTCACCTCCTTGAGCCTACTATTTCTCAAATATTAATGTGCATGTGAATCACCTGGGGAATTTCATTAAAAGGCAGATCCTGGTTTAGTAGTTCCAAGGGGTGGCCTGAGATTCTGCATTTCCAACAAACTCCCAGATCTTCTCTGAGGATCTAGTTATCCACAATCCCATTCTGTACAGGTTTGCCAGACTTAGCAAATAAAACTGTAGGGGGCCCACCCAGTTAAATTTGAATTTCAGAGAAACACTGAATAATTATTTTTTGTGTATGTTCCATGCAATATTTGGACATATGTACACTAAAAAAGAATTGTTTCTCTGAAATTACAATTTAGCTAGGCACTCTGTTTTATCTGGAAATCCAATAGCCATACCTAATCTACCCTCAAATCTGAGTCCACGTCACTGGCTGCTGTAGAATATGAACAAAACCTGAGAAAGGGATTCAGGAGCATGTGCTTGCTAGAAGGGGAGGCTCTCGGGAGGACAGCAACCAATGAGGGAGGCAGAGTAGGGCTTGGGACAGAAGTAAAGACATGGTCTCAACCAGAGCCTAGCTTTAGCCTGATCCCAAGAGGAGCTTTCAAATGTAAATTGTACCACAGAGTTGAGGCAAGGCTACTAAAGGTATTGCCTTAGTACCCTATGCTAGGCATTTGCAGGGAAGAGCCTTCGATGTGAGGTAGCACTTTGCTGGGAATTCTGTGCTGAAGAAGGGAAATGGCAGCCATTAGCCACAATCCTCATTGTTGCTGGGTGATGGGTGCATCTTCCAAGTAAAGGGGAACTGGGCGTCGGTAACACCCACTACAGATATCCTGGTTATAGGTGGATACCTGAGTAACAGAGACCATCCTGTTCTAGTTTGCTAGCTGCCTGAATGCAATATACCGGAAATGGAATGGCTTTTAAAATGGGGAATTTAATGAGTCGCTAGTTTACAGTTCTAAGGCTGAGAAAATGTCCCAATTAAAACAACTCTATAGAAATGTCCAATCTAAGGCATCCAGGGAAAGATACCTTGGTTCAAGACGGCTAATGAAATTCAGGGTTTCTCTCTCAAGTGGAAGGGCACATGGTGAACACAGTCAGAGTTCTTCTCTCATCTGGAAAGGCACATGGTAAACACAATCAGGGTTCCTCTCTCACCTGGAAAGGCACATGGCAAACATGGCATCATCTGCTAGCTTATTTTCCTGGCTTACTGTTTCATGAAGCTCCTGAGGAGGCATTTTCCTTCTTCATCTCCAAAGGTTGCTGGCTCATGGACTCTCTGCTTCGTGGTTCTGCAGCATTCTCTGCTTTCTCTGAATCTCTCATTCTCTAAAATGTTTCTTCTTTTATAGGACTCCAGAAACTTATCAAGACCAGCCCACATGGGTGGAGACACACCTCTACCTAACCCAGTTTAACAACCACTCTTGATCAAATCACATCTCCAGGGAGATGATCTAATTACAGTTTCAAACATACAGTATTGAATAGGGATTATTTTGCCTTTACAAAATGGGATTTTGATTAAAACATGGCTTTTCTAGGGGACATACATCCTTTCAAACCAGCACACATCCCCTACACACAAAATTCATTCATGATTCTGTTGTCTCACACAAGCAGCATGTTTTATAGGATTCTACCTTGCAAAGACTTATTTTTTCTTCATGAATTATGTACCACAAACACAGTCATACCAATACCTTATATTGTACATCTCTTGGTAATATACACAGGGCCTTCATCTATTATTCAATCCAATTAAGTCCAGCAAGTATTTACCAAGTACTTGCTATGTGGAAATCATGGTAATGTGATATGTGCAAATTATAATAATATGATATCACCTCCCCAGTGCTTCCCTAGCTTCAATCACAGTAGAATAGAGAACATAATGTCTACCAAATGTGACTTCTTTCAATGTAGTTGAGGAGACAGAGCCTTATGGAGTTTTATTTACTTTCCCAAAATTATAACAGTAAAACATGGATAAGCCAGAACTTAAAAACAGGTTTTGTGATGCTTATTCTGTTTTTGAATAAGTAGAATAAGTATTAAAAGTGGTCATAGGCATACATTTATAGATAATAAATAAGTCAGTATGGTCCTAGAAGGATAAAAAGAAATACAACCAGCAAACTTTTTAAAGAACTGTTTAATTTTGAAATAATTACAGATTCACAGGAAGTTGCAAAGGTAGTACAGAAAGCTCCCATCACTCGGTTTCCCCCAATGGTTACATGTGACTTAGTTACAGCATAACATCATAATAAGAAAAATGGCATTGGTACAGCATGTGTCCAGTTCTGTGTCATTTCATCACATGTATGGATTTGTGTACCCACCATCACCCTCAAGAGACACAACTATTGCATCATCATCGAGGTCCCCCTCATGCACTCTTTGATCATCATACTCAGTCATGCTTCCTGCCATCCCTGACACCCAGCAAAGAGATAGATGACAACAATCTCTCTCTATAATGTTGTCATTTCAAGAATCCTATATAAATGGTAGCATACAATATGTGGCCTATTGAGATTGGCATTTTTGATGAGCATAATGTCTTTGACATTAATCCAAGTTATGCTGTGTATTAATAGTCATTCCATATTATCGCTTTATGATATGGTATGATATGGGTGTATGATACATTGTTTATCTAATCCACCTAAGAAAGACATTTTGGTTGCTTCATTGGTTTTATCTATTGTTTCTCTAACTTCAATTTGATTAATTTCAGCTTTTATCTTTATTGTTTCCTTCCTTCTGCTTGCTTCGGGTTTATTTGCTCTTGTTTTTCTAGTTACCTGAAATGGAGAAAAATGATCTGGGCATGTTCCTCAAATGATCTGGGCATGTTCCTCTTTTCCTACATTCAGTTACACAAATTCTCCTCTCAGCACTGCTTTGGCAGCATCCCACAAATTTTTATATGTTATGTTTCGTTCTCATTCAGCTCAATGTATTTTTAAAGTTTCCCTTAAGATTTCCTCTTTGACCCATAGATTATTTAAAGATATTTTGTTTAGTTTGCAAGTGTTTGGAGATTGTCCTGTCTTCTGTGGTGTTTGGCTACAGTAGAGCAGTTATTGTCTAAGAGTATTTTGTTTTGAATGGTTGCCTCTTTCCTGGCCCTTTGGCTATAGAGAATATATATATATTTTTTTTTTTTTTGGGGGGGGGGGTGAGGCCTTGTTTTGTCTGTCCTTGTTGGCATTCTGGGTTGCTGGCTTACTCATCTCCAAGTCTGTGATAAATGAGGAAAAAGAAAACTCAAGCAACAAACCACTGTGTCATTCCTTGGGTCCCAGGCCTCTAGCCAATTTCCCTTCTTCTCTCCACTTTTCAGTTTGTTCGTATGTTTGTTTAACACATAATGCCCAGGGTTTTCAGGTGTGCCTATTGAGAGGAATAGGGAAATGTGTGTCTACTTTGTTTTACAGAGCTGAAGCTCCTACCTAGCAAATTTTTAGAATCCTTTTGGTCTAATCAACATTGGCCAGATTTGAGCGGATTTATGTTCCTTTATGTTCTCATTAGGGTGTCCACTCCCCTTGTTCAAAGTCCCATTTCTGTTGTTTGAAGTCCTTTTACTTGTACAAAATCTTGTAATAAGAAATGTTCATCTTCCTTATGGCAATACAACCAGCTTTTGCCTAGTGATTTGTACCAAAATTAGGAGCCAATTATAAACCTTCTGAAAGTCTTGTTCTTGGTTCTCAAACTCCCTAAACTTTTGCTTTGTCTCTCCGTTAAGCTTGGACTTGCGTATTTTATAACTAGTCTCTTAGTGATTCTTAGAGAGGAAAACTATGCTGATCTTTGGCAAAATCTACATTGCTAGTGTGATCCTTTTCATAGACCTTATATTATTTAATATAAGCCATATATATCAAGAAGTATCACCAATCATAGATGTGTAGCAATAGAGTCTGATGAGAAACAGAGCATACTCAATTAGGATAATTAGAGAAAGCTTGATGCTATAGAAACTATTTACAAAGGCAAGAGCAGGGCCAGGAGAGCCAAAGTGATACTGGAATAAAATGCTAAGGCCCTGAAAGGACGAAGGGAGGCAGCAGTTACCACCTGGAAGGAGAAGTTATATAGAAGAGTCTACTTAGAGAAAATGCAGATGAAGGCAATCTGAGAGGGAGGAGGAATACATATTCTGAGGTTTCCTTCCCTCAACGCTCCTTGAAGGACTCCCAAAGGCTGAACTTGAAAGCAAGCCAGAAGGCCAGAATGCCCATGTCAGCATTTTGGGACAGAGATCCCAATGAGAAAAGGTAGACAGGAGATTCTACCAAGGTGGTATGTTTCCTGGTATCCCATTGCAAATTGGAGTCGAATGGCTAGGTAGGACACAGAAAGAAAGTTTGAGTATTGATTCTCGAATCCTTTAAAAGATTCAGATCAATTAGCAAGATATTATCTGCACAAAATTAATGTACATGAAATACTGGTGGTGACTTTTAGCTAGTCCTTTTATAAGCAAAATATGAGGTAACCTGGACCAGTGGTTTCAGATTACCATATGCTGATTTTATTTGGGAAGTTAATCACGATTGTCAAGCAGAAACTACGAGTAACTTTTCCTATATTCCAGGTATCGCTTCTGCCAAGGTGCCTGGCATCTAACACCGACGCCATATTTACGTAAGAACACAAAAGAGGCTGAAAAGGTAGGTGAAGAAGGGTAGTGTATGAATGTTCTTACATGCCTACTTTTTCACAAATTTCAGCTGAGTAAGCAAGTATAAGCTTTTTCCAGCACTAATAGTGTAACATTATTTTAAAAACCCTAATATATAGCATAATTAAATCATATTTTCTTTCAGTTTCCATGAGTTCACAGAAGCAGGGAATCAACTTTGAAAGCAGCATAGCTACAACTTTATTATTCAAATGGTATTGTAGCTGCAATTACTGCAAGCTTTGAGATATAGGGAGCATCTCAAACCTGGTGACCCATGACTGATACTAATGCCAATACCTTCCCATGAAACCCTATAAATGAGAACACCAAGCAAATGGAAATGGGAAAAAGGAAATGGATTGGTGACTATAAAGACAAGTAATAGACTATAGAACGTCCATCTTCTTAGAGGATGCACCAAAGCCAACATACTTCATGAGATAATGTGTTCCAGAGTGGAAAGAAGGGAGGGCAATCAGGAGAACAATAGCCCAGGATGCTTAAAGTAAGGGAAATGAAACCTCCAGAGGTAGAGATTCGAGAAATGTCATTCAATTCCATCTATTGGGGCACTGATGATGGAGAAGGATCAGAGAAAAGAGTTTTGAACAACCTTTGAAAAAATAGGCACTATTCACAAGTACAACTTTTGAAACAATTTTATACTTTGCTGAGGACCATATAGAAACTATTAAAATATTTTAGTAGAATGAGAGCATACTGTGGCATCAACTCTGACAATAACTAACTCTGGTTAAATTATTTAATTTCTAGCACAGTATTTTTTCATTAGAGTAATTGTTTTACATTGAGTAAGAAGACAGGTGATGTGTCACTCCTGTTTTCACTTGTTCTAGTTTTTGGCATTGCTTAATTTGCCTCTTCATTGCTTGATGGAGTGTGTTATTCTGTGTTTTTAGGTTGTCAATAAAAATATTCTGTGTTTTTATATTTAAAATATACTCTTCTTTTTTTTTTTTAATTACATGGGCAGGAACCGGGAATCGAACCTGGGTCTCTGGCATGGCAGGCAAGAACTCTGCCACTGAGCCATGGTGGCCTGCCTTTTGTTTAGATGAGCCATGGCAGTGAAATTCTCTAATGGCTTCATGATTTCCTATGAGTTTATGGTTTCTTTAACAAGTGTTGGCAGAAGATACAGGAAGGAGTATCAAACAAAACAATCTGGAACTTCCCCTAACTTTGAAATATGAATAAGATTCAATAGAGACTTTCGATGCTAGGTATTTTTTTAATCCCTCTCACTCATCTTATGTGAGTACTTTATGGATTGTTAATCTAAAATTCAAAAATGTTGACTCAGAAACACTTATTAATTACCTTACCCAAAACTTCATAGAACTAATTATTTAAAAGAGAAAACCTTCCCATTTACTAAAGGGAAACTTATGTCAAGTGACAAATATCAAACTGTTCGAGATTGTATTTTCTATCTTGATGGGATTCCTGAGAATGCTATAAGCAGCATGAGAAATGAAGATTCACTTAAAAAGGTTTCTACTCACACAGAAAGTATGAATCTCAGGGCTGATGGTGAGAATAATCTTTTCAAACAATTAGGTATGTTTGGCTAATGGAAAAGATGCTTATTGGGAATAATTAAAATATTGAAAATATTTTCATCATTGCTGTTTGCTATGTGAAAACTCATCTATAAACACAGTGTTAATAGAGGTAGGTGGCCCACATCAGAATTTCCTATGCAGCAGGCTCTGAATGGATTAAAAGAAGTCCTGATATTTGCTCCAACATGGATGAACCTTGAGGTGAAAAATGTATTTTCCTTCAAAATTTGCTCCCAAATTTGGAAAAAGAATCTACCATTGGCCTAATGATGATATTTCCTATTGGGAGAATGGAATGAGGGTTCATAAAGGGTTCATGAATATGATCAGTTTGGTAAGCATGTCTTCAATTCGGTGATGATGTAATTACTATGCAGCTTCAAGTTTGGAGACTGAACAACAGGAAAGCTAGTTGGAAAGTGTATGACTGTGTTACATCATCTCGTTACCCCACATACTTCTTCTCTTGGAAATGTCACCTTTGACCAGTTACATTCCAAGGTGAGGAGCTCAAAAGACACCACAAAACCCAGCCCTAGATGACAGGCATTTGGTGTTGATGGTATTTGACCTCATTCGTTTCGATACGTTTTCTCCTTCAAGCGATGCAAGAACAAGGGGAAATAAAACATAGCTTTTAAGAATATAAAACCACAAGAGGCCTAAGATCTAATCCTCTCTTCAGAAAATTATGGTTTGGGGGTAAGGAGATCCTATTCCCAAAGAGAAAGCTGGATTGAGTATAGAGCTGAAAGCAGTTTCTTCTTATGAGGTATTCAAGATCCACACAATGTTTCTAAAGCTATTGCCCCCATTCCTGTGTACTGCTCAGGTAGTCTCTAAGCCAGCCTTATTTGCTCTTCAGCATAATCGTTCCCCAATTTCCATTCTTTTTATTCTCTTTAGCTCTTGTTCTATATAGCTGCTTATTAACTGCACACGGAGTAGACACAATAGGAGGGAAGGGAGCTGAAATGACTCATGAATTCCACAGAAACACAATCACGTTTTCGCCTGGTACACTTGTCTTCAAGCAAAGTTTTATGTCTATGAAAGAATGATTTACCATTAAGAAAACAACACTATTCATTCTAATTAATGCATTTTCTGTAAGTAATCGTTAAGAAAGCCAGATGAGTCCATGTTTACAAATTCATATTTTTAGTAGGGATGTTTGACTCCTCCATAGATCTTGTCTTCTGCCTAATTGCTCCTTTAAAAGATTTTGATTTATTATGATTAGATAAAAACTGGGGTGGACCATTAATTGATTAGAAATAAATTAGAGTTAAACCCAAACATTAATAGCAGCATTAGAAAAGTGTTGTGAGTCTACATGATAAACAGGGGGATATGCCTCTGCCGTGAAATTTTACCTTCTTGAAAGCTGACACCAGGAATTAAAACAGATACTTCCCTGGATTGAATTTGGCCCACATAGTATTTTCTTTAGACTGCATGGTATTAAAAATAAATTAGAATTTGTGGCCATTATTTGAAAGTGAGCAGATTTTACATTACATCAAGGATATCCTTGATTTCAGTTAAAAAAATAAAATAGCCAGCTCTGGCAACACAGGGTTCACATCCTCTCTTGGTAATGCCGAGCCTGTGAGCTGCTTGTAACTTGGTTACAGCTGCACATTTAGCCAGGATATGAGCAGTCTAGTTTGTCAAATTTCCCACCTAGCCTGATTCACTCCTTCATTTGTACATACATTCATTCATACATTCATTCAGTAAATATCTCCTAAGTACCTACTATGTGCCATGAGACATTGTGTTAAATTCTGCCCTTCTAGAATTTAGAGTCTAAGAAAGAAATAGACAGTAAACAATTCTATAAAATTGCAAACTTAAAAGAGTGCTACAAAGAAAAATTAAAGGGTGCTATGAAAGCATTTGAAGAGGGGATGTGCTGACATATTCAGGTGGAGGAGGAAGGGTTAGAGAAGGCTTCATGGAAATAGATCTCAGAGCTGAGAAGCGAAGGACCAGGAGAAGTTGAGAAGGCACAGCAGGGTAATTTAGGAAGAAGGAACAATAATAGAGGAAGTAAATGGAGCACAGCTTGTTCAAGGACCTGTAAGAAGTATGAGTCAAGACAAAGAACAAGGGGATGGTTGGCACAGAATAAGGGTGGGGCTGAGTATTTACAGGATCAGCCAAGACTTGTGTCTCGTGAGTCGTGTTGAAGTGACTGGCCTTTGTCTTAAGAGCACTGGGTGGACACTGACGGATTTTTCGAGTGGATAGGATAAGAATTTTATTTAAAAAATAACATTCTGATTATGGGATGAAAAAGGGATTGTAGGAGGCGAGAAGTGAAGCAATGAAGATGATGTGAACTTGAGTTTTCCCTATACAAAAAGCCTCAAAATACTGAAATGAATGACCCTGGAAATTGCACAAGTCCATAAAGGGAGATTTTCCATTTGCTGCTCCAGATCTACTTTATACTGCTCTGCTGAGGAGGCTGACCCCCCACAGAGCCCCCTCAGCCACTGCCTCCTGGTTGCATTCAGCCAATGGGTGGTGCCAGGAGATCAGAGAGTGGCAGGAGAGTGAGGTCAAGGGCATTTATTTACCCAGCTCCCTCCATGCTGGATTGTTCGTGGTTGTGTTCCTCTTCCAAAAGTCGTAGCTCTTGTCAGACTATAGCTCTCTCCAGTTGCAGTATCCTCTCCCTCTCCTTGCCCTTGAAGCTTAGGGGTTGTGAAACTTTCTCACTGTTACCCAGATAAGGTCCTCATCACTCATTGTTAGTTTTTCTTAATTTTGCTCATACATTTCTAAATAGGCCCTTCATTAAACCCACCTTGGTTACACCCATTTGACTGGGCCATTTGTTTCCTGCCTTGATCCTGACTAAATGGGCCTTAACCCTAATTGTGAACATTCATTGGAAACTTTAAAACTGTTTTTTTTAATTTTCTAACTTTTGATCATTCCGTTCTACATATATAATCAGTAATTCACAATATCATCACATAGTTGCATATTTATCATCATGATCATTTCTTGGAACATTTGCATCTATTCAGAAAAAGAAATAAAAAGAAAACAGGAAAAAATTCATACATACCATACCCCCACCCCTCCCCCTGACCAATCACCAGCATTTCAATCTAAATTTAACATTTGTTCCCCCATTATTCATCTTTATTCCATATGTTTTACTCATCTGTTGATAAGGTAGATAAAAGGAGCATCAGACACAAGGTTTTCACAAACACACCATCACATTGTGAAAGCTATATCATTAAACAATCATCTTCAAGAAACATGGCTACTGGAATACAGCTTTACATTTTCAGGTAGTTCCCTCCAGCCTCTCCACTGCATCTTGGCTAACATGGTGATATCTATTTAATGCGTAAGAATAACCTCCAGGATAACCTCTCAACTCTGTTTGGAATCTCTCAGCCATTGACACTTTACTTTGTTTCATTTCACTCTTCCCCCTTTTGGTTAAGAAGGTTTTTTCAATCCCCTGATGCTGAGTCCCAGCTCATTCCAGGATTTCTGTCCCACATTGCCAGGAAGGTCCACACCCCTGGGAGTCATGTCCTATGTAGACAGGGGGAGGGCAGTGAGTTTGCTTGTTGTTTTGGCTGGAGAGAGAGGCCACATCTGAGCAACAAAAGAGGTTCTCTTGGGGGTGACTCTTAGGCCTAATTTTAAGTAGGCTTGATCTATCCTTTGTGGGGTTAAGTTTCATATGAACAAACCCCAAGATTGGGGGCTCAGCCTATAGCTTTGGTTGTCCGCACTGCTTGTGAGAATATCAAGAATTCAACTTGGGAAAGCTGAATTTTCTCCCTTTCTCACCATTCCCCGAAGGGGACTTTGCAAATACTTTTTTATTCGCTGTTCAAATCACTCTGGGATTTATTGGGGCATCACTCTGGACAAGCCAACAAAATCTCATTTCCTACTCAAGGTTCCATGTATTTATGGTGTTCAATTAAGCTGTCTACATAAGTTATATTAGGAAATGCACTAGTCAAAATATAAATTTTGTACCAAATAAACATTTTTTGCTTTAGTCTCACACATAAATTAAAATTTTAAAATATTAATTACCATCTATTTTCAGCACCCTGCAGTAATGACATTCCTGTGTTCTTCCTCATGCAAAAACATTTCAAAATTTGTACATTTAGTCACCGTCATTATACACTCTAAGCATTCCTAGATTATACTATCTCAGTCTCTATCGTCTATCTTTCTTTGTGATTTCATTTGTGCCCCCAGGTCTCCTCCCTCTATCATTCTCCCATTCAGCTTCATTCAGTGTTTTAACATAATTGTATCACAGTTAGGTAATATTGTGCTGTCCATTTCTGAGTTTTTACATTCAGTTCTGTTGCACAGTCTGTATCCCTTCAGCTCCAATTACCCAATACCTTACCCTATTTCTATCTCCTGATGGTCTCTGTTACCAATGAAATTCTCCAAGTTTATTCACTAATGTCAATTCATATCAGTGAGACCATACAGTATTTGTCCTTTTGGGAAACTTTAAAACTCTTACTCACAGTTTCTCTAAAGGTAAAGAGGCAAAAGAAACTATAAGAAAATCACGCTAACAAGTCCATAAGAGAGGCATTCGGAATGTATCATTCTGCCTGCCATCTGTATAGGGAGGTCAAGAAACCATCAACAATGAAGAAGCACAAGGGAGAGATACAGAAGGGAGAGATACAAAACGGAGTACTGTGGTGGGTGCTGCTTTATAGTGGATACCGTGGTGTGTGATGTCGAAAATCCTTCAGGGGTGAGGCTCTCCTTCTGCCAGTTGCTGCAGTGTTGGTGGCCCAGGGTTCTTAGGTGGGTTGTTCTCCAGGCACGCCTTCACTCAAAGAGAGCCTACATTCAAAGACTGCTGGATGAAGTGTAAAAAGGCCTACACAGGTCAACTCTGAATGGCTGTCCCAGCTCCAGGCTGAAGTTCTGTTGCAGCTGCAACTTCTCTCTGCCCAATCCTGCTTCTCTCACTCCTTACAGATGCTGATCCCAAGGGCTTCAGTGAGCTTTCTATGCACTTATCTGTGTCAGCCTGCTTCCTGAGGAACTGACGTAGACAGATTTTATGATCTCATAAAAAATTTACAAACCTCAAATGTCAGAATTTCAAACTGAAGTTTAATCATAATCATCATCATCATAATAATAAACATAGTAAGCTTTAAAGAAGTCCACACAGTGTTGATACTGTTAATATGGATTTCTAGGATAGGAAATAGAGGTGCCCAGATTATCTTTTTATGGCATGTATTGATACACAAATAACCCATGTTATGAGTACGACGTGCATGTGGCTTTGGAAAGTAGCACTATTTGCAGGCATAGTAAGGTGACTGACCCTTGGGAAGTGTGTTCCATGGAGCTATATCTACCTCAGTCTGCTGTGGAAACTGGTAAACAAAAATATCCAATATATGTATTTCCCTGAGGATGTTTGCAAATGTAGCAGCTGTTTACTCAGCTCTTACTAGACATCAGGCCCTGTGCTAAGTATTCCACATTTCGAATAATACTCAAAATAACCATTTGAGGTCGATGGTTTTATTGTCCCACAAGTGTAGTAGGAGAGCACCAAGCCAAGTGTAAGATGATGTGGGTTCAAGTCACTGCACCTCCCTGGGCCTCAGCTTCCCAGGTGAAAACGGTATGAGATCTACCTAAGGATGGGCGATGAGGATTAAATGAGTGGCAAAAGGGTCCTGGAACTGCTTATCAAGCTAAGTTGTTTTGCAAATGTTAAGAATTATAATCAATGAAGTTTGTGTCTGAGTGAATGAATAAGTGAATGTGTGTGTGTGTGTGTGTATTTGTAAGAGAGATGGATGATTGACTGATTGAGTGATAGACAGAATTGGTATTCAACAGGCCAGCAAATTCACATCCTCATTTTAAACATGCACAACAGTGATATGTGAATCACATTCTCTATTTCAAATTATTCAATTGACACAAATGAGATGGTTGTGTGCCATTAGGAAGAAAAATACAGGATCTACAGATGACAGATTTCAAAGAGATCTGATAAGACAGGATATGCTTTCTGGTACTCCTTCATTTATTAAAGCAGTATTGATAATTACTGTTTTATGCAAGTTTGCATGTGATCATTTCATTTCTACATTCTACAGAGTGAACTGGCCCCTCTGCTCCATGCCAGTCAAGAATGTGTTCGCTTGACAATACTCCACTCCCTCTCTTATAAAAGTTGTCTGATCAGAGGACTTTTAAGTCTTGCCAGTTCACTTCAGAATAAGAGAACACCAGTTGCAAGGCCAAATGGAGTTTCTCAGTTGTGTGTCATGGTGATTGGTGGGATTCATGTCAGAGATTTGTAAGAAATACAGTAAGTTTCATTTCTATCAGCTGGAGTGTTGGCTCACTGGGAAACATTAATAACGGAAGCTGTTGTTTATATGCAGGCTATGGAAGAAGAATGCAGCTCTGAATGGGAAATATGCTGAAAACTTACTCTCATAAATTTAATTTAATATTACTGACTTGGGTGGATAGATCATTGTTCATAGGGTTGGGTGGGTAAAATCAGTGTCTTATAGCCTGAATTATAGTGGGGGAGGAACACTGGCTTATAGGACAGGCTTCAAATGCAAACACAATGCAGAAATTTCCATTGATTCTGCTCTGATATAAAAAGAAATATTTTGAGAGCTTTGGAGAAGGCCCTGCATAACTTGGTGACCTGATTGAAAGACTGAACTTCACATGATAGCAGGAATAAAAAAAAATCATGAGAATGATTTTTCAAGAACCACTGGTAGTATCTGAACATTTTAGCATAGTTAGCCCCATAGTTTTTCTGCCTAAATTAAGACAGAAAAAGAGAGAAACTTCTATTGATTTAGGAATGACCTAAATCCTCATTCATTCATTCATTCATTCCAAATACAGTCAGTGGGCAACCACACCATTCCAGGCTCTGTGCCTAGGCTGAATATAAAAAAGAATAAGGTATAAATTTGTTCTTAAAGTGCTTACAGACTTAGGAACTCATGGGCCCTCTTGCTCTTTTCTGGACTACAGACTTTTCTTCATTTTTGACTCTACATTTCTCACGATAATTACAATGGGAGGGAGAAGGAAAGGAAATTAGGAAAGATGGAAGGCATCTAGGAAGGAGAGAAAGAAAAAGAAAAAAAGAAAATCAAGGCTTGCTTCCCAGAAGCAGCTGTGTGACATCACCTTTTGATGTTCCCTGACGAGCGACCCAATTAACAAGGCCAAAAGGGCACTACTTCCTGGCTGTACAGAAGCAGGGCTTCCACCTCTTTACATGTTTATAGGACACTCTGGAATTGGACCCATGGTACAAACCACCCCTGGAGAGGTTCATATAACTTGTGAGGTGGGTGACAAGCCAAGAGAAGATTCCTATCTGCTCTCTTTCATCAAAACATGGAAAATCTTCAGCTATCCTGAAGCCTGGTACAGC